>JAOTQE010032897.1:0-21729 GCA_025631205.1 Nesometra sesokonis
GTTTTGTTTTGGGAAATTTAAATTCCCCAGTAATGGCGGCGACAATAGAGGGCGCCATTCTTCTCGGATTGGTCTATATGCACTACAAATTACTGTTTATATCACATGTGATAGTACTATTTTCCCTCAATGATATTTTCTAGGCCTACAAAACTAGGCCTTTTTGTTATGGTAATTGAGACCGAACCAAGATAATCTGCCGAAGTGATATTTTTTTAAAGGAAAATGTTTTATCTTATTTTTTAAATTATTGCAAATTTATGTTGAAGTTGGTATTAAAGATGAATACTAGTATACAACTATACATTGCCTTGAGAGTTGCTGGTTAAAACTATGGGCCTCGGTGCCTCCAAATAGTACTATTCACTGAGGGGCGACTCGAAATTAGGCAACATATTTGTTATATATTCTACATCACTACCTTTAGGTCTAGGCCTAGGTATGCCTTCCTTTCACGCGGCTCTGGGTGGGAGGTGCGATTGAGGACTACTACTACTACTAGTCCCGGGTCCTTCATACATCCTCAATCTTCACTCCACAATATCTACAAAATTCTCGGAAAACGGATATACCATATTTTATTGTTTTTGGGTTTCCACTGTCTACTGCGGATAAATTTGTCTAGGCCCTAGGCCTGGGCCCTATATCATCGTCAGTTAGCTGATCGGAGTGCCTAGTCTAGGGGGCCTAGCCTTGGCTCGCTTGTTACTGTAACAGTAATCACAATTGTCAGTGACGTCACTTTGCTAAATAGTATTTTACTATATTGCAAAGCGACGTCATAAGAGTGACGTCACTTGATAAATAGTAACATATTTCGCAAAGTGACGTCAGCAAGCTGGAATAGTAGGAATATTTTTAAAAATGTGGCGCTCTTTCAAATCAGTGTAGTTTAAATGTTTGATGTAAAATATAATACCAAATCCCTGACTATGGGTAGTAAATTTTAAGGTGACAATTTTACCTAAGGTGCCCTACGAGCTAGGCTAAGGCTAGCCTATGAGTTCTAGTCAAGTCTTATCACAATGGATAATTGGATTAGTTTACTTTTGATCACTTATCTGTAGAGTATATTTCTATCCTTTATATACATTTAATGCGATAAGCCCATGAGGTAAATAATTCAAAATTACCCTACATTTCTTTGAAAATGTGTAGGGTTGAATTGATGAAACACTCTAATGGTAATGTACACTTAATGATTGTGTTGAAGCATTACAAAATCCACATATAGAACATCATTAGTCAAGCACTCTCCAAGGACAACATGATGTATATTTGACCTCCTCCTCCTTATTGATTTTATAATAATTTATTGTTCAATTACAATTTACATTTTTTAGCCATCCAATAAATTCTTGATCCTACGTCCTCATTAACCGTTGTTAAGTAGAGAGAATGGCATTATTTATGCCAGATGACAATTTTCGAGGAATCTAATTGGTCAGTAACCATAAAACAAGGGGTGGATGGAGGATTTAGATCTAAACCCAGATTTACATTTCGACTTGTAAAAAAAAAACGCTTGCAACACTAATATGCATTGGTTTAGCCCTAGGGGTTTCCAATACAGCCACCTTGCACCAATATCTACTACTACATTATCATTACGTCCACATAGAAAATAATTTTCAAGTTAATAGGGTTTCCACCCCTGATAACATGATTATCCATAACTCCTCTTTTTTATGGTTTTGTGACAAAATGAGTCGTGTTGTACACCAGGGCATTGAGTTGTCATAATTTTATAAAAATGAGATTTCTGTTTTGAATCAATGAATTTGAATATTTAAATTTTATATTACGAACACCCTGTTTATGTTTATATACAATAAACATGTTTTTTAATTACAGTATTGCTTGCCTTCCAATCCAGAGGTCCTGGGTTCGAACTTAGCTGAACTCTATGTTGTTTCCCACTATTTAACAATGCCACGCCCAAAGCTTCAAAATGGAACTTAGTTTAGAAAGCATGGTGTAGATCTCATCCTGTAAGTGATGAGAAAACTCACTATTGGATTTGACACGAAATTAATAAATAAATGAATAAATTAAAATTGAGAAATGCCAAATTTTGTGGGTAGCCCTAGGCTAGTTCTTGTTGTGTGTTCAACATTTACAGAAAAACAATTCTGGCATGCTGAAATCAGGTGGCGTCAGCTTCTGGGGGGGGGGGAGGTATGGATTTTACTCGCACGCAGTTCAATGCTATAATTGAGCCAGTCAAAATAGCATAATTGAATAAATAATGCAGGCACGGATCCAAGGGGGGCCAACGGACCCGGGCCCCCTTTTAAAACCAAAAAATATATTTTTTGCACAATTTTGGGGCGCTAAAAGTGCACCAGAGAGCACCTGTAGAGAAAAATTTTCCCGGGCCCTGGGCGGGCCCTGAACCCACGTCTGTTTTTATTATTTTCCTGTTAAAACCTCATACCTCGTCTTCCAACTTGGCATCGGACCCCCTCTTTCTAGCTCCGCTGGATTCACCCCTGAATAATGAATGATATTTTAACTATGGTGATAAATTTCTAGTGCTTATTTCTTAAAATACAGTTTTAAACATGGCTAACTAATACTATAGTATCTTTAGCTAGCGACATTATTCCGACTAGTTTGAAGATGCCACATAATAGAACATTCATCATTACTCAACCCAATCTCCAAAGACAACATGATTACTATTTGACCTTTTCCATCCAGGTCTTTCAAATAATAATTACACAGAGCACACATTCGCTACAATTGATTTGATGTTGCACGTTCAACCATTGGCTCCTCCCCCAAGGATCTCCTTGTGTCCTTGAGCTACTTCTATCCATCTACAAATCTATGTGTGAATTTGTTTAAACATGTATGTATAAGTGATTCAATGTGATTTCAGTTTAGACAAAATGGTAAAATAGTTTCAACAGCTTATTAATTGTATAATGTTTGTAGAGCACACATTCACTACAATTGATTTGATGTTGTATATTCAATTCTTGGTTCCTCCCCCAAGGATCTCCTTGTGTCCTTGAGCTATTTCCATCCATCTAAAACTCTGTGAATTTGTTTAAATGTGTAGTGATTCAAAGTTGTTTCATGCCAGTCAAATGACATAATAAGTTCAACAGTTTATTAATTATACAAGATTTGTAGAGCATTTCCTACAAGAATCAACTTGATGTTGCACATTCAATCACTTGTTCCATCCCCAAGATCTCCTTGTGTCCTTGAGCTACTTGCATCCATCTACAACTCTGTGTGAATTTTTTTTTAATGCGTAGCACATTCGCTACAAGAATCGACTTTATGTTGCACGTTCAACTATTGGCTCCTCCAAGGACCTCCTCGTGCCCTTGAGCTACTTCCATGTTGCATGTTTAATCATTGGGTCCATGTCTAAAATTTTATGTGTGAATTGTTTAAATGTGAGGTGTCACCACAAAATGCATCGTGTTGTACAGAAAACCAAAATTAAGTTATTGTCATATTTGGATAGAAGAAATTATAAGCTTTAAATGAGGCTCATAGCTTCAGTATAACCAGAGAAAAATCATTTTAATCATAAAATTCAATTACTAAAGTTAAAAAAACAACAGGAATGCAATGTGATTTTAGGATGGACAAAATGCCAATTTATAATAAACAGCAAATTTAAATGTTTATTTGTTACTGTAATGATAAAGTAAATTTTGACTTGCATAATTTTTTGGTTTACAATATTACAGTATGTTGTTAATCCTTGAGATTTTTTCGATCAGTGTTCGTCACTGTTTTGGAGTGCTATAGTATATGGGCATCAATGAAAAGCATTATATTTGGTACAATTTGAAAAATGAACCTTCAAATAGATGAAAAATATTACATATTTTTTGTTTATATTGTAAATTTATTAAAAATCGTGGATATAATTGGGTATTTATTTGGCCTGGGAGATGAAGCAAAATTCCTGGAGTACATTATCAAGAATTTACATTTCTATAAAGCTGTTCTCTTGAGTTAGTTTGGAACTGTTACTTCGCTGTACGTCAAGAATCACAGAGTCACTGCCACTGATTGGTCAGCATTAGTCGTTACTCTCAAGAAAAGCTGGTGGGATGAGCAATGAATGTCACCACAAAATGAGTTGTTGTACAAAAAATAAAACTGAGTTATTGTTGATAAATGAAATTAAAGAACGTACAACGTTTCAGCTCCTTCCACTAAGGGCCTTGATCACGTGAATGGTGGAATGCCGTCAGGTGACGCTCAGGTAAAACTATCGTGAATCTGGGGGAGCTGCAGGCCTTGGTCGCGGTTGAGGGGAGGCTTGTTGATCTTGATATGAAGCGCCTCCTTGACCTTACGGGAATACCACTGTTCTTCTTTGCCAAGGATCTGCACTTTGTCTAGACTGACAGTATGTCCAGTCACAGAAAGATGTTCACCGATCCCGGTTGGATTGTCTAGTTTGTTATGTTCGGCAAAACGAGTGGCAACAGTCCGTTTAGTCTCTCCGATGTAAAAGTGAGAGTCATCTTGGTCACATTGGATTTACGATAGTTTTACCCGAGCGTCACGTGATCAAGGCCCTTAGTGGAAGGAGCCGAAACGTTGTACGTTCTTCAATTTCTGTCTCTGAGTAAGTGAATTTTATTTATCATCATATTCCAGAGACCATGACTAACATTTTTCATTTGAGTTATTGTTATATTCAGATAGAAGATATAAGTTTCAAGGTAGTTTTTGAATTAGAAAAATCAACCTCTACAAAATGTAGTTCAAAACTTGTTAATTTATAAATACATAAACATAAACAGGATGTTTGTAATTATAAACTTTTTGAGTTATAAATTCCCAAAACAGAAAAAATCTCATAAATAAAATTAGGACTTTTTACTTATTCTTGTGAATATCACAAAATAACCTGGCGTACAACACGACTCATTTTGTCATGACACCTCACATTTGTTGGCTTGTCAAATTTTAATTTACAACATAGTACCTACTGTATTTCACGAACCGAGATCATCTACAGATGGACTACACTTTGTTACTATATTGATTGAGCTTTCAACACAATTGTGAATTTTCCTTATTTAAATGACAAGGTATTTAAATTTTAAGAAACTTAATTTAATAACAATTTTAAACCATTTTTAATTGTCATTTCTAATACTGGCAGAAAATGTAAAAATCTGAAAAGTCAAGCTGCTGATGGCTTATTACGTCATACATTACAACTATAATGCACACATGTACTAACTACATGCACATTGTAATGGTCATCCCTTCCAAAGTAAATCCATTGTCCAAGCCTGAAGGCTCATAGGGCTGGAGCTTATTTCCAGAGCGTGAAGCAGATGAGAGTATGATACTCCCCCTGAATGGGACGCTAGTCCATCACAGGTTACTTCCCAGCAATTTGCCAGTACCCATCATACAGCAGGGTAGACTGAAGCAATGTAAGTGCGTTGCACAAGTGTACAAGCAACTGGCGTGAGTGAGTCTCGAACCACCGACCTCCCATTTGATTCTGAATCGCAACCACTGCACCAACTGCTCATTAACACCGATTAATTTGACCTCTCCGCAACTTAATGTATTTAATGCCATTGGTTTTTTATTGTTAATTTAAACATTTTTATATATTTAAACAGAAAGAACAGCGATAGAGGAATTATCACTTTATGAAGGACACTATAAAATCCACTTTGAAATGTGTGTCATCTTTAAAGATGTAATATCGTTTGAAAAAAAAAAATTACCTCCAATTTTGCAATGTTATATACTAAAAATTACTATGAGCAACTTAATTTCAAAATGTTAATTTTGTGGTCATTTTCAAGCAAGAAAATAAAACTGAAGGATGCACAACTCATGTCTTAAAAGGTTTTAACTCTTGTACTGACACCGCGCTAAAGAGTATTTGCTATTACTACACCAATGCTCATTTGGTACACGTTGGAACGTCATTGTCAAAAAATTCTATATAATTTTGCACGAGAAAATATTTTTTTTTTACAAAAAAAAAATTTTTAAATTCACTGTAATTTTTTATTTAATACGTAACTGGCTTTGTTGACTAGTGGCAAATGATTGTACCTTTAAAACTAGAAGTAACACACAAAAGAAATTATCAAAATTAATCAAAATGTATCCAACATCAGCAAACATTATGGTAAAAGTAGTCTAATTTTTAGCGACTAAATCTAAATTTGTCGGTACAAGAGATGGATAAAAAAGCTGTACGCTCTTGCTATGTTTCACGGGAGAGTTGTGTCCTTCTGATAAATTGCCTTGTTTCATGTTACAATACACCTTTAAGATTGCAACCATTTTACACATACACCTTATTTAAATATCAAATGTTGCCGATGTTATTTTAATTTCATTAATGGTTGAACATCTACCTTGAATGTTTTACACTGTATAATAATGGAGATCAAGAAGTCCATGGTAGTATAAATAATGTAATGATCGATTTAATCAATCTAAAATAATAAGTAATATTTATATTGAATTTTGTAACATCCACTTATCCTTGGTGTGAGGTATCATCACAAAATGAGTCGTGTTGTACAAAAAAATTGAGGCCAGTCGTGGTAAAACCACAAAGTTGTCGCACAGGATGTCATTGAGAAATAAGCAAATAAACAACAGGAAATATAAACAAACAGATGAAAATTGTTGTCTATTTTGTGCCATAACTTTGGTTTATAGATGTCCAATTTTTGATCATTGACCCCTCATTTTAACGCTAGTATCAAGTGTACTTTGGTTTCAATATTAACTACATTTTTTATATTTTTTTTATATTCTAATAGAAGATATTATAAGCTATAATTTAGTTTTTGAATTAAGTTCATAGGTTGAGTATAACCAGAGAAAGATAAATTTGAATTAAATGTGTATGAAAACTCACTTTGGAGTACAGTAGTAAACTTAACAAAAGAACAGAAATCTCATTATCATGAAATTATAACTTTCCGTCTATTTTTTGTGAATACCTGTATCACAAAATGACCTGCCGTACAACACGACTGTTTTTGTCATGACATCTCACAAATGCGATAGTTATATTTAAGTTAAAAAAATTATCGCACAACAAAGTTATGTCATCAATGAACTCAATGATTTGTTTATATTTGACCCGCGTTAATTTTTGGAACAAGTAGGTATCGAAATATACACAATACTATATACAATTTTTACAAATATCTATAGTGTTTTAAAATTATCAAAAGTTATAAAACATACAAATTGAGGTGGGCACGGTTTTCAATATCAAAATAATATGCTGTCATACAACGGTAAAAATTTAGAATCCGAAAGGTCCACTAATCAACTTCAAGTAAGAAAGAATAGTGCAGGAATCTTGTCACGATGGCGTGTATCTCATTGCTTGGAATAGGCATTATACTTTCTCATGGTAAAAAATTATGTACCTTACAAATACCTACATCACTAAATATAAAAGTTTGGAAAGTTTTTGTACATTTAAACAGCCAAGAATACAAAATTATTAAATCAGATTTTTTTCTTCCCGGAATTATGTTTTCAATTAATTTAAATCCTGTAAGTCAAATTTTTTCAAGTCAATACTTTTTAAATGCCAATTTGAAAGTTGACTGGAGCCACTATCTTACTAGACTTTATTTGGTAAAACTAACCAACGCACTGGCTAGTTTTAGTATAATTAGTTGAGTGCGAACATCATAGGAAGATTAGCTGACAGGAAACTTACCCGAGCCAGTTAGTTTAACCAAGTCAATTTTTTTTCCAAGTTACTCCTTTTTAAATGCCACAACCTCACTAGACTTTATTTGGTAAAACTAACCAACACATTGTCTAGCTTTACTATATTCAGGGAACAGTTAAATTAACTGTTTTCTGCTTTAATTAATCCAGTGCGAACAACATAGGAGGATTAGCTGACAGGAAACTTACCCAAGCCAGTTAACCACATCCTGTTTGCCCAGGAAAACTGAGCAGGTTAGTTTTACCAACCAGAATGTCCTATGTGAACAGTGTGACCCTGGTGCTTCCTAAGTATTACTGGATGGCTCTGATTGGTCTGTTGGGCAATCACCCATGATTTGTGACCTTGGGTAACATGTCAAAAGGGTTGATTTTACAAGTTTTAACACAGGTTACTTGTAAAATAATCAAAGAGCGGGCAACAAGAAATATTATCCATCAAGGTCTCACTAAAATGTGAGGTCTCACCACAAAATGAGTAGGAAAATCCAAACTTGGTTATTGGTATAATATTAAGCTGTAATCTACACTACAGAGTTAAAATTTCATTCAAATCCAAAAATAATTTGCGAGAATCCACAGAATCCAATTTTTTTTTGTCATTTGTTTACTTGCATTTTTAGGTCCGCCCAAAGCGGACCTTAGAACCTCACTTATGTTCTTGTTGTTGTTGAGGTTGTTGTTGCAACCACAACTTTAAAAGCGTCCAGCTACGCCAGTTTTCAACGGACGTGCATGAAATTTTGTACACATATATTACAGATAATTCCCAAAAAAACGTTCATCGCCCCTTTTTTAAGTTACAACCCAGGGTGTCCCCTAGACTAAGAAGACCAAAAACGCATTTCGTCAAGTAGTGTAAAATATGGCTAATTTCAACAAGTGCATGAGTAGCTCAGTTTTAAGACATCGTTTAACATGACCGTTCTACAAAAGCGAAGATCATGGGTTCGATTCCCACCACGGTAGGCTCTGGCTATTGTTCGGATGAACATTCATATTATTTAAAATTCTTTATCTTAATTTGCTCTTTCAAACATTTTTCTTACAAAATCTACTAAAAACCTTAGAACGTAAAATCATGCGACGTGGTCTAAATGTTCTATAGTAATTAATAATGGAAGAATGCTTTTACAACCCAAATTCGCTGTGGAAGCGCGGGCCTGGTGAGCGGTCGCTCTTGTTTTTATTACCATATTTTTCTAATAATTGTTTACAAAAATGTATGTTTAATTTTGTTTTGTCTTTGTCTTTATTAATAATAATTAGTGCTTGATAGAGCGCATTCTGCAAGCCTCAATATTATTTGAATACTGTAGTATCAATTATTGACCAAAAAAAAAAAAAAATCACTGGTTAGAATTAATACGTTTAATTCTCGGATTCTCGCGGAATTCTAACCCTGCACTGTAAATGACATTCATTGGATAATTAGATCCCATAATATGATTAAGCTTTCAACACAATTGTGAATTTTCCTCATTTTAAAGACCACACAACAAGGTATTTAGATTTTAACAAACTCACTTTTTATCATAACTTTGATCTATTTTTGGTTGCCATTGTTAATACTGAGCGAAAATGAAAAAATGCAAAAGGTCAAACTGATGATGTCTAATGTCATACGATACCACTACAATGCAAGTTTTACCATAGCTTATGGTAAAACTAATCACCAAATAATCTAAGAGCATTTCTTAACAATATGACTCCAGATCTATTTTGGTTGCTATCTTAATTTGATCTCACCTACAATGCGTCTAATTTTGTGGAGAGAGCTCACAACTATTCTCTTTTTAAAAACCAGTACGACTGCTGTTTTAGAAAAGTTTGTAAGGTTGTGTCCAGACTGTCAAATATTCTTTGACAAAAATAAATACATGGTAATAAGGACATGTCCATGTATAATGATGTCTTGACCATACATAGGCATATCAAATTTTTTTGTCAAAGAAAATTTGATAGTCTGGACTGAGCTTAAAAATTTAGGAATGTATACAAATAAACTTGCCTAAGTCGAATTATTTCTAAGTCAAATTTATTTTCCATTAATTTGTAATCTCTAAGTTGATTTTTTACTAAGTTGAAGCCTTTTTAACTGCCATTTTAAATTTGACTTAGGTATGTTTGACTGTATAATACCTCTTGTCTAGAGATACAACATTATTTTTAATAATACACAGTCCAGCACTTTATAATGGCTTTGTAGTGTTATTGTTAATAGATGACGATCATGCTAAGAACACATCTTTGGAATTTACTGTATTTACAGTGTAACACTATACTAGCAAGTGTGTTGATATAAGCTTAGCGTAAACAAGGATGTATATAGTAATAAAGTCCTTGGTGTAAATCCGTCATAATAGAAGCACTTCATCTTCCTCCTAAAAGAAAACAGTTTTAATATTAATAAATAACGTGTCTTTTAAATAAACAAATACTGTAGCATTGTTTTAGAACTACTGTATTAATATTGATGTAAATCCTCATATCAGGACGTGCAACATTATTTATGGATTCAGTGTGCTGCTTGTTTGAGGGATTCTTCAGTTTGAATCTTGTATTAGCAAAGATGACAGAGTAACTGACTGAATAGTTATAATTGACAAATTGATAGATGAACTGAGTAATTTGTTGATTGATTGGCAGATAGATAGATACATAATAATAAAAATTTTTATCTGGTTTGAAGATATGATAATTTACTGACCTGACTGACAGTTTCGGAAACTTTGTTCGGTGTCCTCCTTCAGACTGACGGCTCTGTTGTTAAGCAATCCGATAACCAGTAGGTGACGGTCGTCTAACCACAGGGATTATACATGGCTCAGATCGTAGACAGTGCAGATGATGAAACCGCCAGCCGCATCAAGGAGGCCATATAGATCAGATGTAGAGGAGACACGACCATGAACAGAGATGAAGGAGCCCACTTACTAAGTCACGTGTACGACCCTGTGGTTATACGACCGCCTCCTACCAGTGATCGGATTAACAACAGAGCCGTCACTCTGATGGAGGACACTGGACAAGGTGTCCGAAACTGTCAGTCAGGTCAGTAAATTGGATTGGTTTGTTCAAAAGTTAATTACATAACAATAATATTAATACAAAATATAATAATAATATACAAGTTTTTCATAAGGTGCTCTATACAATCAGAGGCAGCTGCAGTCAAATTTCAAATTTTTTTGATGAAATAGAATTTTGAAGGGAATGAATCATGATGGAATTTGTTTATACAAGCATGGATATCTAAACATGGCCGGACAAGATTTCCAGAATGAAATTCAAACTCCTAACCTTTGAAAACTGAACAACGCATACTGCGCAATCTGTCTACCCCAACAAACAGGACTGATATACTATATCATGCTTATATCCACTTGGTCAGGATTGAACCCAGGACCTCGGGATTGGTAGGAAAGCATGTTAACCACTATGCTACAGTTCCACTACTAGAGCAGGAGATGAATGCTCTTGCTTATTAATCTTGCCCTCCAACCTTGCAGCAGATTTCTGTATACATGGAGCTTGGTAAAATAAATCTACAAGCCTGGTTTCTATAAAATCACTAAGCCATCGCTACATGATTTTCATTAGAATCATGACACACAAAAGCAGTCACCGACGTAAATGTAACACTCATCCCGAAAAAAAATCAGCAGTGTTAAACAAATTTCAATTTTTCTGACTGTTCCGATGAATCAGGATTAACCAATTAGCAGTTATAATTACAAGGACAGTTAGACTCACATTTACCAACATATTTGACGTTCAGAGTACGTAATTCATTGCGTAGCCAAATTGAGCATTTCTATACACTGCATCCCAACAGTGGTTCTGTACCACGTGGAATGGGTGCAACGATTTTATGGAAAACAGGCTTGTGGAGTTACAATAATCTATCCTGTAGGCCTATATAAAAAGTAATTGATATAAACCTTTCTGAAAATTCCCCAACTGCTTGAGGGCGCCACGTTGATGTGGGTAAAAAATAACCATATCTATGATGTGGAATATAATTGTGAAGGAACTCTCAAAATTTGTTTATTTAAAAAGCCAAATGAGCATGGACTCAGAGTCTACTAAGGTAAACATTTTTTCGACAAACTAAAATAATAATTTATACATAACAAAATGTTTTTTTTTTACTATCAACTCTCACTAAGCCGGCAGGTTATTGTCTGATGTGCATACACTCTCGCTTTATACTTTTGAATAAAAATGATCGTCTAGAACACAATATGTTTTCATACACTGTACCAATTAAAAAAAAAGAAAAAATGAGTTAAATGTAAATGTACTGTCTGAATCAGCACAGATCATCATAGTGATGAGCCGTGTATTTGTAGGTTTTAGGCAATATTTGCATCTTGGATAGGAGGCCAAATGTTCACGGCTAGGCCTAGCGTAGGCAAGATTTGATTGTAAAAAGCTCTTTGTTGAAAATATCTTTAAAATGTTTACCTTGGTAGTTTTAACGTCAGTGCTAATTCAATTTTTAAATAACAAATATTTTAGTTTCCTCATAATCCTATTACACACAATAATTTTTTATTTATAGCCAAGATTATTTTTACCTGCATCAATGTGGCATCCTCAATCGACAGAAGAATTTCAGGAATTGTCTATATGGATTGAATAAATAAATGGTTCAAAAACTTATTGACTGATAAAATTTCTTTACCTCTTCGTCAGAGACCAACTGTAAATCTCCTTTCTCCGATTCCATAAATTTTTCAATTTCATCTTGCACAAACATATGGGAACTGACGCTGGAAGTTAGCACGTTTTTCCTTTTTCCCTTCGCAAATTTATTTCTAACAGAGCCACAATTTATTTCCTCAATTAAGTCACGAGGAAATGGCTCTTTATTTGGTACTGTGTTATGTATGACAGCATTGCCCTGTAAATTTCTACGGTCTGATACTGGTTCATTGGGGCTTTTAATTTTTGTTCCTCTAAAATTCAAATAAAATGTTTCATTATTTATCAATTTGCTTCTACGTTCAATTACCTGCTTAGTTGCCAAACTTCTATCACTTTTTAAAACATTAGTATTTTCAATACTAGGTGAATTCTCAACTGACTTTTCTGGAACATTCCCCTTTTCACTTTTTGCATTGTTTTCATCAGTCAATTTTGGTTTTTTATGGATACTGTTAATAATTTTCATTGTTGTTTTTGTAGGCTTCAAAAGATATCCTTTCTTTGGTGATTCATTTAGTTCAATTTTCAACCTCTTTTTACTTTTACTTTTCTCTTGTTCTGGAACAGTAGTGTTCTTTGGAACTCTTTGCTCCATTCTCTTTTCACCATTAGGCTTCACAAACCCATTACAGTTTATTGTACTTCCGGATTCCTGAGGGATTTTATTTTTCTCATCCTGCGATTCTTCTAATCTCTTTTTACGTTTGTTCTTTTGTGAGATTCTTGTAGGTATCATAACTGATGATTCTTTCTCACAAAATGATTTGTATTCCTCTCTTGGTTCAAATTTTGTATTTTCTATCGCATTTTTATATAACGATTTCTTAGGAATATCCATTGTTTTATCCTTTACCTCTTCCCCTACTCTCTTTTTATGTTTGTATTTTGGTGAAATACATGCATGTGTCATAACAGAATATTCACTCAGATAAAGTGAGTTGTGTTTCTCGTCCTTTGGTTTAATTTCTTTGGTACATTCCATCTCATCTTGATACAAAGCTTTCATAGGGATTTCAATTTTCTCAATTTGTGTTTCTTTATTTAATCTCTTTTGATGTTTGTTTTTCGGTGAGATGCGCGTAAGAGTTGTAAATAAAGATTCCTTCTCATAAAATGGGTTGCATTTTTCATGCTTTGGTTCAATCTTTTGTTTTGTTCTTCTATTTTCAATTTTATCTTGATGTAAATATTTCTTAGGGATTTCACTTTTCTCATCCTTAGATTCTTCTAATCTCTCCTTAGGTTTGTTTTTTAGTAAAATGCGTGTATGTGTCGTAACTGAAGATTCACTCTTATAAAATGGGTTGCATTTTTCAGCTTCCAATTCTACTTCTTTTGTATCTTCTATTTCATCTTCATACAAAGATTTCTTAGGGAATTCAATTTTATCATCTTTCAATACTTCTAATCTCTTTTTACATTTATTTTTGGGTGAAATACAAGTAGGCATAACTGAAGATGCTTTCCGACACAACGATTTGCGTTTCTCCCATTTCATATCCACTGGCTCCTTTATATCCTCATCTCTTTTAGAAGATCCATATTGTAAATCCTTTGCATTCATTTTAGATTTTGATTGTTTTTCAAGAGATGTCCGAACTGGCGTTTTTACATGGCCGAACTCACTGTCAATATCATATGGATCACAGTTATCTCGAATTACATCCTCATCTTGTTTTATATTGGCTTCATCAACAAGCTCCTTAAACCCACCTGAGGAACGTTTCAGCAATAACTGCCTTGATTTTTCAAACAGGTCAAACCGTTTTCTGGAACCTTCTGAGCTTCCGTATACACCAGATGATAGCTGTGAACTACTTGCAACCAACCTATCGTTTTTATTTGATTTGGTTGGAACTCTAGATGGCATGTTCTTAGAATTTAAAGTCTTTGTGGAAATATCAAGTTCATTGTTTTTGTTTTGAAGGAATAATTTTTCATCACAATGTACACTTCCAAAATCTGCAGAAAGCAGCATATGTGGAGAGCTGTGTTTCCTATTAACCCTCTTAGGTAATATCCGCTTTTTTACTCTGTACCCAGATTCATCAGGTTTCTGTAAATGGTTTTCATCTTGATATTGATCAATTAAACTTAAATGTTTATCTTTACTTCCTTTCTTTCTTCCTTCAATACACTTTATTTTTGGTAATTCCTTACTGACTACAAAGTGGTTTGTCTTTCTTGTTTCTTTCTGAGAAACAATACTATCACTTTTGTCTTGATAAGCAATGTCATCATTATTCGCCTTCACTTCATTGTCTTCTAAACCAAGGCCATCACTATGGCCTTCTGATTGTGTGTAATCACAGTAAACCTCTGATCCACATTCATCACTGTTAACATCTAAATCAAGGTCATCAGTTTTGACATCAGAACCAAGATATCCACTGTTAACTTCAGAATCAGGGTCATCACTGGTAACCTCAGAACCAATTCCATCACTGTTGACCTCTGACTTAAGGTCACCAAGATTGACCTTTGTACCATTGCCTCTATTTACCTGTGAATCAACGTAACCACTGTTGCCTTCAAAACTAGAGGAGGTAGTATTATTGGCTCGAGAACCAAGACCAAAACGGTTAATCTTTGAACCTGTGTCAGATTTGCTGACTGAAGAATTGAGTATACCAGACAAAAGAATACCATTGCTATCCTCGGACAACGAATTCACATTGCTGCCCTCATAAAGTGAACTGTCAACTTGTGAGATGTCATGAGGAACGTGTACACTGTTAGAACTCCTAGCAAGGTTGTTGATGCGAGAATCGAATCCACTACTGTTGATGCTTGAATGAATTTGACCTTCATTTTCACAAAACTCATGATCATTTTCAATGTGTCCAATATCGGAGATATTAGAATTCATAGCACGGTTGTTGATGCGAGAATCAAGTCCACGGTTGTTGATGTGAGAACTGGCTGCGCTATCATTTTCACGAAACTCCTGGTAATTTCTAGCGTCACTTCTGTTGGAAACATCAGAACTCATAATACGGTTGTTGTGAGAATCATATCCACGGCTGTTGTTGCGAGAAAAGACTGCACTGCCATTTTCATGAGATTCCTGACCATTTACAATGTCTAAACTGTTGGAGACATTTGAACTCATAGTGCCAGCTGTATTCCCGTTAGAATTAATATCATGGCTGTTGATATTAGAACTACGCAGCACAGCAGCAGTTCCTGTAATGGCATGATTGTTCCGTAATTCCAATTGTGGTGAACTATTTTTAGGAAGAAAAGGGGAGACTTCAGCCACAGCTCTACGAAACGTTCCCCTTCTTAGTAGGTCTACTCCAAAAAGACACTCCTTTGCAATGTCGGCAGACACTTCAGGTGCTTTTATGTAAAGACTGGAATCCAAGCTCAATGAAGAATAAGTTGAAAATTTGTCTGGAAAGAAAAAAGATATGATATAATTAGCAGATGTTTGATTAACAACCTAAAAAGTTCTAAAATCATGAACCGAAAAGGGGGTTGTATTACACTGGGCTTGAACCTTGATTGCTACTAGTTTGTGAATCCAGCTAGCTGCAGAGATGTCTTCGTAACATCTTCTGAAAATATTTATCCTTACAATTTGATTGGAGGATTTCCGATCATGTGACATTGGTAATTTCATTTCGTTCAACAGCAAGTGATATTCAATGATTTCATTCCACGGCCAGCATCAAAATTTTGGGGGTTTTTTTTGTATGGAATAGGCCCAAAGCAAAATAATTACCTATGCAACACTGTACAGCACACTTTCAATCGCGTTGGCCAAAATCCTTGCTATAGGCCTAGTAATGCAGTTTTGACAGGGCAATTGATGTCCAATTGAAAGTTGCAGTAGTGGGTTTTGTATTTAAAAATCAATAACAATTTTGCTATTAATTCTAGGACAGTAGATGTATTATAAAACAAATAATAAACGTTTTTTATTCATTGAATGGAGATAGTATTTTCATTTGTTAAAAGATTGACTGTTCCATTCAACTCGGTTTCGACTCATTGAATAGAACAGTCAATTTTTAAAATCATGAAAATATTCTTTCCACACAACTCATAAAAATTCAATAAAGTCCCATATTTAACACTGAACGTAGGGAGCTCATTGGACTAATCCTTAGCATTGTGTGGTAGGGTGGTCAGTTCCTTTCCACACCGCCTTTATAACCTCCCCTGGTATATTTCAACCAGGTACTCATTCACAGCTGATTGAACTGAGAACCGTCTTCTCTTGAAATTGAACCAGGTTCATCAGAATGACAGCCGAGTGTCCTAACCACTCGACTACTGCAAGCTCTAAATATTAACTCAGTACCATGCGATCAGAAACAAGATAATCACAAAATATAATCACATTTTTAGCCTTATGATAACCCTCATATAAGCCTGTAATGTTTAATGCGATATACAGCTTATGCCTAAAGTATGTGTACTGAATAAATGTTGAACTTTACTCAATAGCATTTTATCTTAAGTGTTCTACATTACATTCTTAACATTTAAGTAGACAAGCTTAATCCACTCCATTAACATTTAATTTGAACCCAGAAATATTCAAACCAGGTTGCAGCATACAGTAACTTTAAAAAAATTGTGGAGACAATGGTGCTTTCTTTTATAAATGCTTGTAAAAGGAAGAAGAAACACCAGAAGTAAAAGCAAGGAGCTTCGGAGCAGATGCAATGACCTTGAAAACAGAAGCAATGACTCTAGGAAACAGAAGCAATGACCCTGGGAACAGAATGGCCCTGGGGAAAGATGACCCTTGAAACAGAATCATGACCCTGGTAATAGAAGTAAAGACCCTGGGAAAGAAGCAATGACCATTGAAACAGAGCCATGACCTTGGGAATAGAAGCAAAGACCCTGGGGAAAAAACAATGACCCATGAAACACAGCCATGACCCTGTGAATAGAAACAATGACCCTGGGAATAGAAGCAATGACCCTGGGAATAGAAGCAAAAACCCTGGGAAAGAAGCAATGACCTGTGAAACAGAGCCATGACCCTGGGAATAGAAGCAAAGACCCTGGGAAAAAAACAATGAACCATGAAACACAGCCATGACCCTGTGAATAGAAACAATGACCCTGGGAATAGAAGCAATGACCCTGGGAATAGAAGCAAAAACCCTGGGAAAGAAGCAATGACCTGTGAAACAGAGCCATGACCCTGGGAATAGAAGCAAAGACCCTTGAAACAGAATCATGACCATGAGAATAGAAGCAATGACCATGGGAACAGAAGTAATGACCCTGAGGAAAAAAGCAATGGTAGTGGAAATTAAAGCAATGACTATGAAAAGAAGAAATGACCCTGGAAATAGATGCAATGACACTGGGAATAAAAGAAATCATTCTAGAGATAGAAATAGGAATCCTAGGGTTACTAATTTTAGAAATAAGTTGTGCAAGACAGGAAAGACCTGGGAGAACAAGGACCCTGGGAGAAGCAAGGAACCTGGTGCAGTGATACGTTATTCATGGACATCTGGGAGAAGCATGAATCTGACCCTGGAAAAAAGCAAAGACCCTGGGAGCAGAAACAAGAACCCTGGGAACAAAAGACCAAATCCTTGTGAGCTTAAAAAACCCTGAGTACAGAAGCAAGAACCTTGAGTACAGAAGTAAGAAAGTATAATACATACTCCAAGCAATGAGATACACGCTATCCTGACAGGATTCAATATTTCGACATAAATTATGTCATCATCAGGAATTGTAGATTAGTGCACCTTTGGGATAACCAATGTTTTCTTCATTTTCTATGACTACTCCATCGTTCTATTATGTTATCAATATTGAATTTATTTGGAATAAAAAATAATTGTATTGAAAATTATTTAGAAATTTAAATATTCTCCAAACAAAGCAGATGCAACCATTTAAACACAAAAGGCAAGCAGAAGTATAATGCTTTCTCCAAAAAAATATATATACACCATTGTGTTTCAATATTTCAACACTGGTTATATCATCATCATTGAGATAAGCATCTTCACTTGTCAAGCTAAATGTTCACTTAAGCCCCTAATGTTTTTTGAAGCAAGTATGTGATTTTTACTGCCACATAGCCTATGTGATCAGAATATAACATTACATTGAACACATCTATATAAAACTCTGAGAGTCTTTATCTTAAGTACTCAACATTAAATACTCAACATTAAGTAGACGTACTTAATCCATCAGGTACGAGGAACCGACCTGCGACCTCAGGTGCAATGAACGCATGCTGAAATGCTTCTGACACCGACATTCTTTCATCTGTAGAGAAAATATCATTACCATAATCAGAACTATTTATTTAAAAGTTTTCATATGCATGATAATTTTGATTTCTTCTTATTTATTTGCTGTGATTTTTTTTAACGTATTTCTTCTTGTTCAAATATCATTTGGATTTGTGAAAATATTTTAGATCTAATTCATTTTTCCAAGCAAATATTGTACATTCAAGTACAATTTAAAAAAAAAACCACCTCTGGCTAGACTAGATTTTGAAGGGGAAGGGTCAAAGTTCAATCAAAAGGTCTAATTCACGTAATCAACTATAATCAACTGGAAAATTTTATTGAAGTATAGTTACCTGGATTATATTTCAGCATTCCAAGCAGAAATGTAACAAAGTTATAATCTGATGAACCTTTCAGATGGTTTTTGATTTTGCTCACAGTTACTAGATACAGAAAAAAAAATTTTAAATGTTACAAATTGTCTTGGTAAAATATCCCTTTTTAAATCCAGCGCAATTGCGGCTTAAGTTTCAGAGAGTTCAGTTTGCTCAATAAAACTTACTGAGACAGTTTCACCGGGCCAAAAAGTCCAGTGTGAAGATTCACTCGGTGAAACCTCCTGAATGACCTTCACAAAGCTTAAAAACCACACATGTGTTAAGACATTAGGACAATAATTGTCATCTTTTTTCGATGAAAAAAAGCGTGTCAATTTGATGTGCGAATAAGGCTTTAGTGTCATCACTAATAACCCTTCACCCCACCCCACCTCCCCCCAATAATAAAAAAAATAAGCAAATAGGCTACCATGTGGAGGTTGGATCTTCCCGATGAATCCTCTTAATTGGTTGTGGAACTTGCCCCTGTTGAATGGACTACAAGGTAGCGGGCCTAGTAGACCTACCATTCTGGTAAGCAAGAAATCATTGTTACTGGCTGGAAATAAAGGCTCTCCCATATACAACTGAAAATATAAAAAAAAAGTAAATTAGCAGTAACCACATAGAAATATTCCATGCATCATATAGTTAATACTCTTAAAACTGACAACCAGACTAAACTGGATGTTTTTAAAGTACAAAATAAGGGCTAAGAAAATTGAAGTTTTTTTTTTAGTTGACCATATTACTGCATTTTTTGTAAACTTGATTTGTTTTTAACCTTTATCAGGGGTGGATGCAGACTTTTGAAAAAAAAGGGGTGGGGCTGGAAGGGGAGCTGGTAAACTGTCAAAGTTTTAGGGGGTCCCAGGGGTATACTCCTCCGGGAAATTTTGGTCTTTAGACGTCCGAAAATGGGATCAATTCTTGCTGAATATTTTCAATTTATAGACATTGTTAATAATATTGATATATTTTGCTTTCCGAAAGGGGCCTTAAATCCGCCCCTTCTTATAGTCTAATTTTGTCTTGACCCTAATTCTATTGGGTTATTTTGTTGACACGAGGCATTGAGGGGACATTCTGGTTCCCTTCAAAACAAATGGGCAGATTGACTTGAAAATTGGGACATGCATATTTTTTATCAATTAAAAACATGGCGTCAGATTATATTATTACACTATCAAATTACAGAATTTACGACAGTTGAGCAATTATCAACTTCTAAAATCAGTTATACTACCAACCGGGGAGAAAACAAAAATTCATGAAGGTTGACTGTGAAATTAGCGGTTATCAAGATTTTGTTAAGCTCGGATGGACAGTCACAAGAATGGTGGGTTTTGGAAAAGTAAACTCTGCTGCCATGGAATTATATATTTAACAACCCGCTATCGACATTCAATTCTGATTTATACTAAAGTAGGGTGTAGAACTAGGTTTGCACGAATAAACACCAGGTTTCCAGGTTTAGCCTGGAGTCTCCAGGAATTTTGTATCATCCTGGGCTCTAGGAAATACAAAATTTTCTATGGGATTTTGAATTATTTATGATTATCTCCAGGATTTTTGATAAATCAGCAATATAAACAAAACATATGTAGTATTTTTCATTTACTTGGACACTAAATGGTATTTTGAAAGTTTGTGTGTCAATAATTGTGCCAAATATTAGTAAACACCTTTTCATTTGTTGTAACAATCAAAGTATTGTTGTTCATATAATTTCACTTTTAGATGCCAATATAGTCCCCCAAAACAGTTACGAACACTAGCTGACAAAATCTCCAGGATTTCTGGATTTCCAACTTGGGAGGTCTTAAACACCTTCTATGAATGAGCGTGCCCCCCCCCCCCTCAATAATTTAAAAAGGCATCCCAATTTTTCAGGAAAACCAATAACACAGTGGAGTACACCACAAACTTAATTTTCATCAACAATTTGCATCTCAGCAATGTGGTTCATCTGTCCATCCATTCTATCAGCTGGTTGGTCAGTCTCCAAAAAAAAAGATAATTCTATTTTTATTCAAAAAGAGCCCCTCAATTTTCATCTACAGTATTTCATTAAGCGACCCTCGAATTCCACTGTTTTCATAAGCACTCCATCTGAATAGACACCCGCTTTCATAAGCACTTAAAAATGTTAAGCGCCTCAGTGCTTATTCGCAAAAGTATGGCATAGGGAAGTATAACACAAGCAATGAGATACATGACATCGTGAGAGAATTCAATACTTTGATGTCAACAGGCGCAGATCCAAGGGGGACCACGGGGGATGGGGGAACATGGCCTTCCCCCTCCTTTTCTATGGAAGGGATTCTATCCTTTCCAAATCCCTCCACTGGCGCAGTCTTTCTGTGCCCTTCCAACTGTAAAATGGAACTGGTCCTCAAACACCCCACGCCCACAATGATGACAAATTTTATGTAAAAATATTGAAGCCTGACACAATGGCTTGTATCTCATTGCTTGGAGTATGTATTATACTTTCTTACTTTAAGTTGATTAGTGGACCTTTCACAGTATGGTATATTTAAAAAAAAAATTAAATGCTAAGCAGAAGCTTATCTGTTTTGAATTTTCCTAACATAATAATAATAAAATATGTGACATTTATATAGCGCTTAATGCCAAGGCCTCTAAGCGCTTCACAATTATTACCCCCAGTCATTGGAACA
>JAOTQE010032898.1:0-10243 GCA_025631205.1 Nesometra sesokonis
GTTGATGGTTGTTGCTACTTTAACAAGTGTAATTTGTAGTTTCACAGTTATACGATATTTGCGATGTGAATAATATAGTTATAGTTGAATTGTTGGTGCAAACATGATTTTGTTTATATATTCCAGGGTTTTTCTTTGTTGTTCCATGTTACGGTTGGAATAAAAGTTGAGCAATTGGAATAAAAGTTGAGAAGCAGGCAAATCGGTGTCACAGTGTGTTTTGTTCACCAACATCTACTTCCATCAAACGGGACTCAGACTCGCAAACTGAGTGTTGGGGGCGGACTCGCCAAATCAATACCAGCACCGTTCCCGGGACCATAACATTACCATTATAAACATTGGGTGATTTATAATAATTAACCTCATAACATCCGGGTTATTAATAGTACAATGAATTGTCAGAAGTTTTGTCAAAAAAATATAAAAGCAGGTTTAGGATGGTTAAAATCCATAACTGTAGTTTTAATTGATCAATATGCGTGATTCTGGTATTATTCTATTACTTTATTTCCATCTTTTTTTTAAAAATTATGCTAAAAAATGGTTGATACCTATACTGTTGAAAAGAATAACACGTTTAGGTTTAGGGTTAGGGCTAATGTAAATTGCCGTAAGTGCAGTTTTATATGTTCAATACCTTGAATTCTGGTATCGTCTTAAAGAGTATATGATTGTTTTAATTTAAAGCCCATGCCAATTGGTTAAATAATAAATCAGAAAGTAAAAAGATAACGTATTGTCGGAAAAGATGACAATTTTGAGGTTTTTTGGGTAGGGGTAATATAAGAAGCATAGTTGGACAATCATTGCCTCAACATTTACATACATATTTGTACTACAAATTATTAATTGGTATTAAATAAGCTTTAAAATGATACCAAACACTATGGTAATTATTATTATCGGCTATCTTAAAATTCAAAATAGCGTCTCATTGAAAAGCCTATAACTGTTTTCCCCCGTGGACCGAAGAGGACCTTTTTATTTAAAAGAGTATATTTTTGCGGTGCGATTGATACCAAGAAACCTTTGTTAACCTTTTTTCCCGGTAGCTCCTGATTTTTACTTTCAACGACTATACTATACAAATTCTGGAGTTTATAATAGTTTAATGTGACCTGGACCTAGTAACGTTTTGGACACGAGAACTAAAAAAACAGGCATGTTGGTTGTGAAAGGCGGATGCGAATAGCAATTAGGCGGGTCCAGGGTCCACATACCACCTAGGACCCAGAAAACGTTTCTCTAGATGCTCCCTGAAGAACTTTTAGGGGCACAAGGTGTTCATATTAATAGTTCAAAATAAATAAAATTAGTATTAGTATGTTTTTCTTTGCAAAAACCAAATACCGGTAGTATAATGTGCGATTTTTTTTATAATACGTAAGGACTATTAAAGGATATTTTTGGGTCACAAAAATGTCATCTGTGTTCTACTGTAATTAATGAACACTAAATACAACAGACATAATAGTCCAGTCAAATTTGTCACTTTTTTTGAGTTTGCATTTTTTTTTGCTATATTTCGTAAAACTTGGATATGTTGTAGACCCCAGGAAACCAGAAGAGTATTTGGTACATTTTTTATTCCATGTGGGCGGGGGCTTGGCAGCCAATTTAAAAATGGCCGCCATTACCAACAAATAATCCATAAGTTTAGTTATACTTATGCTAGAAACTTGATTTTGGTACCAAAATGTTAGGAATACTAATGTTTATATTAGCTGTAATGACAATTTTTTTCGATAGGTTGCCAAAAAACGAGTTTTTGGGTTAAAAATATAATTTTTTATGATTTTTTGTGTAATCAGGGTCATTAACTATGTTAGTTTGTGACAATTTGGATAAAAGTAAATAAGTTATGACATGCACATCAACATGAAAATTTAACATTTTATGTTAAAAAATGTACTTTTATAATTATTTTCCCCAATTCTTCTAATAAAATAATAATGTATGTAGTGCAAAAAGTAAAGTTCTGCTTATGCTTGAGACTTCTTTTTGGTACCAAAATATTCAGAATATTAATGTTTATATTCGCATTAATGAAAACGTTTTCCGATAGGTTGCCAGGAAAACAGTTATTGCCAGAAAACCATTTTTTGGGGTAAAAACATGATTTTTATGGGGTGGGGTTTTTTGTGTCAGGGTTATTAAATATGTTAATTTGTGGCAGCTAACAGTTTAGATAACAGTAAATAAGTTATGACACGCATATCAACATGAAAATATAACATTTTATGTTAAAAATGTACTTTTATAATTATTTTTCCCAAATTTAATAATAAATTAATAAATAATGTATGCAATGCAAAGAGTTCTGCTTATGCTAGAGACCTAATTTTGGTACCAAAATATTCAGAATAGTAATGTTTATATTATCTGTAATGAAAAGTTTTTCGAAAGATTGCCAGGAAAACAGTTATTGTATTTTTGTAATGTAAAAACATGATTTTTTGTGCTTATTAAGGTTATTAAATAGGTTAGTTTGTGGAAGATAAAAGTTTGTATAGTAGTAACTTGGTTGTGAAACACACATCACAAATAATATATATATATTTTATGTTAAAAACTGTACATTTAAAGTTACTATTTTGTAATAAGTTCAATTATGCTTATGTTAAGGACTTTTGGTACCAAATTAATGAAAAAAGTAATGTTTATATTAGCTGTAAAATAGGAAGGTTTCTGATATGTTGCCAGAAAAACAATATCAATTTTCAGAAAACAACTTTTTGTTTAAAAACATGATTTTTATTTTCTTGTTACAAATTAGTTTGTGGCAAGATTAGTGGTAGAAAACATTTCAAAGTCCTATCACATATTTTATCATACAAATATAACCAAGTCATGCGAATAAGTGTAAATTTAAAATCAAAATTTTTACTTTTTTTCTTTAAACCAACAAAATCTATATAGTAATAATGAATTCAGTCCAAATGAGTTCTGTTAAAGCAAGAGACGAGACTTTGGAACCAGAGTGTTTAGAATACTTTTTTTTGTTATTGCTGTAATGGAAAAGTCCCTCGATTGGTTAATTGTCACCTGAACACCTTCTTAGGGGAGGGAATGGGGGTGGTTGTGTTGGTGATTTTTAGGATTTCTTATTTCAGTGCTAGGACTGGTAATTCAGGACAAGTAATGGTTTTAGTGACATAAAATGAATCAAAGCATACGTATCAACATACAAACTTCTTATATCATTTTTTTCACAGTTTTGAAATAAATCACTATCAAATATGTTAATGTATGGAAGGCAACAATTTTAGTGACAGTAAATGAATCATTTAATACATTTGAACATATAAATACAACATATATAAATAACTGTGCCTTTAAAATAACTTGTGTTTCCGAATTGCAACAAAGTGAATACAACGAATATAAATGGTATATACAATAAAAAAGTTGAATTCTTAATTATAATACACAATTGTAAGGACACTGCTATTTCTATTTGGTATATTTTTCAAAATAAGTTGACAGGGAATTGTTACATGTTTGTAAATATATTAATAATTGCATACAGGTATGTTTTAATTAATTTTTTAAAATGTGAAGAAAAATTATTACCACTCTGTGTGCACAAATTTAAGCTTCTTTTGTTATCCTAACTCAAGAAATACAATTTATTTTAAAATTCTAAATTATTCCTGCATGAAAACAATAATGGTTCCAATATTCGTCAGTTCATTGCCATGTTTTTTGTTTTCTTTTCTGCATGAAATATAAAGTCCAACATTCTCCGTGGCTGTCAAATAATACTGGTTGAAGTTTCCTCAATGTTTAAATGTGTGTTATTTACTATCATTGAAGCTATTACAGGAATTTCCCACACATATTTAATGACCTTGCTAAAATTCACTCCTATTATATTTTTCATACTAAAAAAAATTGTTTCCGAAGTCCGTTGTGATTTATTCCTAAAAGAAAAAAAAACGGATGATTTTAATAAAAGTATTCACATAATAAGTATATTTGCTACAAAATAGCATATTAATAGACCTTGCTACAAAAATATAATTTTACATCAAAAAGCCTGTTTTTTGGCAATAATTGTTTTTCTAGTAATAACCTACAATAAGATTTATTAAAACTAATAGACAAAATATAGTATTCTGTAAATTTTAATGGACCCAATTTTTTGACGACATACATTGTATATAGGCCTAGTTTTTGCTGATTATATGAAAAATCATAATTTGTTACATTTTAATGATGAAATGTGTACTATAATGCCTTATTTACTGGCACTGATGTTCACAAATTAACATATTCAGTGACATTGGTAACATAAAAATCATTTTAATAAATCATATTTTTACATAAAGAAATGTGTTTTCGTTATTGTATTTTATGGCAACATAGTTTTAAATAAAATGTTAAATTTTCATGTAGATATGTGTGACATGACCGATTTACACTTATCCAAACTGTTACCTGCCACAAACTAACATATTTAATAACCCTGATAAGCACAAAATATCAAATCATGTGGATCTCTTGAAGAGTTGGGGTGGTGGGTTTCTGTGGGTTCGGACTGGAAAAAAGTTCAACTCGATTCAAATGGATTCAGCGTCTCTTTTCATGAGGTCTTCTCTCGTAGTAAATGCACGGTCAAATTGTATATAGGCAACGTGCATACTCCACCACCTTGTCTATCTCGGTCATTACCGATGAGAGTAATGTATATCCCTTTAATTTCCGCATCTCTATTGCGTCATCTAACAACGCCTGAGACAGAGATAACAGTAGCTTTGGTTTTGAAGGCGATTTCCCGAATTTTAGTTATTTTAGAAAGATTGAACGAGTATTTAGTGTAAGAAGCAAAGCCCTCTTTGAAGCATTTTAAAGAGTCTTCTTTATGGGTAATTCAAGATCAAATTTAAGACATTTTTGGAACATTTTTAAAGCGTCCTCTTCATGGGTAAAGTTCAAAGTTCAAGTCCTACTTTAAGCATTTTAAATAGTCTTCTTAGGTAAAGTTAATATTTTCATACGATTGGTCATTTTTCAACTTCATAATTTGATAGATTTGAATTTCAGTGAGATGTTGACACTCAGTTTGTTTAGTCGATATTACATCTATTTTTCAAAAGATAATTACAAAAGTATAAAGATCGATACAACCACAATTTAATTAAATACAAACCTACACCCGTGGCTATAAAAATAAAAAAGACATTTTAAAATGTGATATTTGTTTTAATATTCTTAACGAGTTGTATTAATACCGTAATGTTTTCGTTTGTCTTCCAGTTATTTTAACAAGAGAAAGTATATTTTACAAAAAAAGAAATGGCCTGTTCACTACAATCGACAAAATGCACAATATGTTCATCAGGAGAAGACAATGTCGACCCCCGTGGAATTACACTTAAAGGAACGCACTATATCTGCCGACAATGTCTTCAAAACATCTATAATGAAGATAAGATCATGATAAAATGTAACGAATGTCGGAAGAACTCGAATAAGAACAAATGTTTACAATATAACACTTCAGCTAACAATCTTCAAGCATTTGAAATCGATTGTGACACAAGTGATGTGCATACCACATTTCAGATGATTTTGTAGTTAAATTGGCAACGAAGAAATGTTCTAAATTTGATGATTTGGATTTGAAAGTAACATGCAAATTGTATGCTCCAGATAAACGTGAGGAAAGTGAAACAATACAGGTGAAGAACAACGGTGATGGAACGTACACTATTATTGGAAATACTAACAAGGAAGGTTATTGGTCGATGCAATGCCTTGTAAATGATATGCAGATCTGGCAATCGCCTTTAGTAATCAAAGTCATTAAACGAGGTTTGCATAATGTTCCAAATCTTTTCGAAGAAAAAAAGAACAAAATGTTCGATATTATTGATGATTATGCTTGTAATGGGGATAATGCAATTTCGAATTTTTTCCTGCTCACGGGAGAACTTAAAAGTACGATATACAGCGGAAGGCAATCCCGAATCACAAGTTTGTGTTGTATAAAAGTTAGAAATGAGTTGGCTATTGTATGCTACGATTCATATACGAAAAAACTTCAGATGTACAAACAAGAGAACTGGAGTCAATTTGGAAGCTTTGAAATCGGTTATGTCTATGGTAAGATAAGGTCCTATGATGATAAAATCTATGTTCCTGATTACAGTAACAGTTGTGTTTGGTGTTTTTCTATACAAGGCAATTTGTTGAATAAAATAATAAGTATACACTATAAGAATTTGAGTATATCGCAACCATACGCAGTTGCTATTACCCAGGAAGGACATATATTGGTACTTTCATACCGGAACGAGAAAATTGTGAAGTTTGACAACGACTTTGAACCGGAGGTTTTGATTGCAAAATGTAAAGCAGATTATGCATTGTATTATCCATATGCTATTGATGTTGATAAAAGAGGTCAAATTATTGTTGCTTCATATAAAAATCTTCAACTGTTTGACAGAAATGGTGCGTTTATAAGAAACATCGAAGACAACAAAGAAAACTTGCCAGTAAAACCCTACAGTATTGTATGCAAAAATAGATGTATTTGTGTTGCGGACACATGGGATTGTTCCCTTCGACCATACTATTATTGAAACCAAACTCGCCGAACCAAATCTGTGATTACCGTACTCGTCATCACATGTACATTCCCATTAGAAAGTTGATAATTTTTACCCTACATTTTCAAAGAAATGTAGGGTAATTTTGAATTAATCACTTCACTGGTTTATCACATTAAATGTTTATAAAGAATAGGAATATACTGTACTATGGTACAGGTAAGCCACCAAGTCACGTGAAAACTTTATCCAATTGTTCATTGTGCCAAGACTTAATAAAACTTTCTAATTGATGTACACCAAATGATGTGAATAAATGCCCTTATGAAAAAAGTGGATATTTGAGTTTTTTAAGAAAATAGATTGAATATAGACTTTTGTTTGTAGGGTAGAATCAGTATGAAATAAAATAATATTGGAAAAACATTACACAAAACATTTAGGCCTATACATTTTCTGCGACAAGCAAAACCATTGTATTAAATATTGGGTTAAACATGGGCGGAGGCCTGCAAAGGATTTTCTAAATCTGGTTAAATTTCTTCAGGAGCAGCTGCCTCCGCCAGACCTGCAAAGATGCCCCACAAGCAGGCCTACAACCGAATGATTAGTCGTAAAACAAGACAAATAACCTACTTTTTCAAACTCGCTTGTCAAATTTAAAACCGGAACACCCACAGGTACGAAATTAGATCCCCCACTCCTTTTTATAATCCTGCAACCTACCACTGGCCAACAAAGCAGAAATGCGAATTGTTGATAAAAATGTGTCTTTCGGGTACTTCATGATTTAATTTCTTAAAAATTGGAAGCCCTTATTTCAATAAGTCATTATTTTAGTGATGCAAACAAGCAAAATTAGGACAACTCAACGAATAGATCTATAGTATATCGTGACGTGATGAACTTATTATTTCACTCACATTTTCAGAGTTTTTTTAGTGTGGGATATTTTATCTTAGGTCTATGGTTGCGGGTGTTCGAAAGTAGCTCCGTAGTTCCGACAACAAGACAGGCCAATACTGTAGTACAGTTTAACCGATTCAGTAGCATCTATAGGCATAACATATTCCCGTTGGCCAAAGCTAAACATATGGCTAATCTTTTTGCTAGGTTTAAGAATCCCTGCAAAAATGTGTAAAGTATCACCAGTAAATATTAATGAAAATGAGAATTTAAGCGTTTGATTTAAGAAAGTGATGTAACTTAGAAGTAGTTAAAAAAAACTGGAACCACAGAAAAAATGATTAGTTAATGCAGATTAGACTTCACGTGGTCTTTTATAATTGTTTTTATGTACATTTAAGGATTCAATGTTAACAATTATTTTCTCTGAATAAAATTTAGAAGAGGGCTGGTGATTGACAGTCTCTTCCGCGCTTTCTTACCATCTGTAAATCCTCTGACCAGGTCTGACCACACAACATGTAAACGTAAATTGATAAATTGAATTGAACAATTCACTTGGCAATTTGTTTTGTGTCTTGTGTTCGTGTTTATGTCGAAATTAACAATACCCACAATTCAGAATGACGGTCCATAATGCTCGATATTAAAGACGGTTTTGCAATTTCGCGGCCGGCAGTTGTGCTTTACCGAAATCAATTCTAATATGGTGAACCTTATCTAGGGTGATAAAGTAAGGTTGTTTTACACACTACATGGCGGATCCAGGATTCAGCCAAAAGGATTTGGGGGGGGGGGGGAGGCGGAAGGGCACTACTTCCGATCGGTGTGTAAATTTGACAAGCAACAATGTTTTGTCTTTCATATTATCGGTCGTTAATTTAATTTTTGAGGGCCCCTACCCCTCCCCCTCTACCGCCCCTAAAGAAATCTGTTCCTGCACTATACGCCCAATAGAGAAAGTGAAGCTTTATTACTTTGTAAATTGAAAATTTTGCTTTTAAAACCGTTTCTTGTCGACCGTAGCCGTGTGGGCATAACGTTTACCTTGTGCCATTCATGCACGAATCCAATTTTCCTTCAGCACAAATCAAAAACATTAAAGCGCCCTCTAATTATTCTGACCGTCCGTTATTTGTTTCTAAAACTCGGTTCTGCTCTCGAGTACAGTTGACCGAGTGGGCATATAATGTTTTTTTGTAACATTCAAGTGCGAGTTCAATTTCCCTTCAGCACAGCAAAAGAACATTCTGGTGCCCTCTAACTCCTGCGACCATTGGTTATTGTTTCTAGTGCTGCTTACATAGGAGCAATGCTTCTAAAGGATATAATGGACAGTCACGAAATGCTACAAAGAAACAATCTACAACGATACCACTACTACTCGTGTGATTAATTAATGGATCTTTTTTGGTCTAGGTTGAAATAGGCAACGCCACTCAGAGAAAATACACAAAGATTAACACAAGGGGTCATTTAGGAGGCTGGCACAAAGCCGGAGCTCCTCTAGATACGAGTACTTGTTTTTAAATAACCAAGGACCCTTAAGCTTTTCCAGCCGATCTACTTAAAACTTATTTTACTTCCTTACTTAATCAGACGGGTGATTCTAGGGCTCCATCTAGTCGGAGCTGATAATGGATCAAATAGACAGTAAATGTTAATAACTAAAAATGCGCGTACATCTACAATAATTAGAGCTACTGTAGGCCTACTTCGTCTTTTTTGTCGTCTTGAATGGTAGACTGAGGCCATCGAGGTGCACCACTAAACGCTTCGTTTCTTCTTCCTCCCCAGGGATATACAGTAGGAATACAACAATATTCACAAACTAGTGGCTTTTTGTTATAATATATTCATGTTTAATATTGAAGTTAGGTTGAAGGCAGCCACTGAAATTGGCTGCATTGGTGGGATGAATGTGTACCTTGTCTACCATAGTTTTTTTAAAGTTTGGATTTTGATAAAATGTAAAATTATGCGAAAAAGTGTATTTCATTCGATAGAGGAATTACTGTAATTGGCTTTAACTCGATACATTTACTTAACGATATTTCTATTATCTGTCATAAATAATTTATAAAATATATTAAAAATTCATAAATTTGACCTCGTTTGACCTCAAATGACCCTTAATTAGCCTTTTTCTAAAGCGGTACGAATGGGGATTTTGGATAGAGCCACAGCAAATTTGATAAATTGTAATTTTAACCAAAAGACGATTAAACTTGGTTTACTACGATACCCAGCACGATAAAATTGATGTTAGTATTATGGAGATAGGGAACATAGTTTTGGACTATTTTTTTGCTAAACTTAAATATCTGTAACTATTTCTTAAGGTGGATTTAAATACCCTTATTTATTTTATATAACTGGTGTATTACACAAGTTATTTTTATAAACAAATGTGGTAGAAAATATATCTCAAAAACAATTTATGCCAGATTTTTTCTTTAAAAAAGTTGAGATTTGTTAAAAAATGTCTAAAATTTCTTTTTATCCCACAAAATGTATGTTGTCTCCAGAATCAATCAAGTAATTTATTAGCTTTAAAGTAATACCTTAATAATATTTGTATTATCTGTCATAAATTATTTATAAAAGTTCCCTTATTTGGGTTCTTTTTCTGAGCCTTATTTTGTATTTATTTTAGTTATTTCAGTCTCAATGTTCTTAAAACCTGATATTAAAGAAAATTGTAGGCCTATATTTATCAACTTATTAACACAGTTGACAGCTTTTAGTCGATTGCATAAGTGTAGGCCTACATCAAA
>JAOTQE010032909.1:0-10243 GCA_025631205.1 Nesometra sesokonis
GTTGTTTTCACATTTGTGGGCGAAGTGTTTTCACATTTGTGGTTGTTTTCACATTTGTGGGCGATTTTCACATTTGTAGGTTCAACAGGGTCACGTAGGATTCCAGGGACTGGAACCCTCTGTTGGAGGTCAGAGGATGAGTTCCAGTCCCCTTAAAAAGCCAAATTTTGAAAATTTCAGAAGAGGCGACTGCCTCGTCTGCCTTATGCTGGCTACGGCACTGGTATAGAGTGAGAGACAGAAATCCTCTTTTTATTTAAGTCACACTTTATTAATTAGCTCAATGGTTATACACACCTCTTTGTGATGTTAGTTTTTCGTTAGAAGCGTCAGTATATAGACCATTACGACCATTATTACGAACTCGATCTTTACTCACGGCATCGCTTTTATTGCCACTGCTATCTTTTACCGCTACCTCATGACCTTCAACACCACCGCCTCGACCGCCGATATTGACGACACCACTACCACCAACACCACCACCTACACCACCACCACCTACACCACTACCACCACCTACACCACTACCACCACCTACACCACCACCACCACCTACACCACCACCACCACCAACATCACTACCACCAACACCACCATCACCTACACCACCACCTACACCACCACTTACACCACCACCTACACCACCACCACCACCGCTATTTTCACGTCCATCACCACCAATACTGACGCCGCCACCATCGCCACTTCCACTATTAGTTTTATTTATGTAACTACCATTCCCGTCTACACCATAACTTTGCCACCACCAATATTCCCCACCACCACCACCACCATCACCAATGCGAGTTCTATTACTTTTACAACCAACACCATCGCTACCCCCACCGCCACCACCAATACTGTAGCTTCCACTACCATTTTTACTTATGTAACTACCATTTGATTCCCCGCGATTTCCGTCAACACTATAACTCTGCCACCACCAATATTTACAACCGCCATCACCAACAACGCGAGTACTATTATTTTTATCACCGCCACCACGACGTCGACCACCACCACCACCACCACCAATTCCATTACCACTGCCCCTAAGGTGACCAATACCTCCTCTCTCACCGCCACCATCAGTACCATGACCATCACCACCACTTCTACTTTTTCCGGATTTATAAATATTACCAAATTTAGGACTACTTCCTCTACCACCATTTTCATCATTTATTATTGTACTTTCAACTTCTTTCTCGTCAATGTTGATTCCATCTCTACTACTAGTGTCATGACCAGGATTTCCCTTACCACCGCCACCACCACCTCCACCATATTGCCGCCACCATTTACTTCCTCCTCCGACTCTTGTATCACCACGACTATCGTCTTTTTTATCCCACTCTCTATTCCATTTCCACCCGCTACCGCCGAAACCGCCTCCTCCACCACCACCACCACCGCCGCCTCCGCCACCACCACCACCACCGCCGCCGCCACCGCCCCTACCACCGCCACCTCTACCACTACTTCCACTACCACGACTACCACTTTTTCTTTTTCTACTGCCTCTGCCGTCCAGGCCACTACCTCTCCAATCTTTTTTTCTGCCACCACCATCTCCCCTAGCGGCAACGGTATGTGCAACTTTTTCACGAATATTGGAAACGTCAGTACCTCGATCGTAGCCATTTGCCGTGCCGTCTGCCACTGGTTCCTCAATAGCGTCCTCTCTTCGATTATCTGGAAATAAATAAAACCCGGTCGGTTTGTCATCATACATTTTATGCTATTTTATCAAGAGCTGATAGTTTCCTCTATTTCAACTCTAACAGACAGTATTTTAATAATGACTGTCGATCACCCAAGTGGTTAAAAAACACCTTAGGATATTTCGTATATACATTTCGTCTGTTCATTTCATTTCATTTCATCTCATTTTACCAGACCTTAAAATATTATTACAAACATGCAAAGTACAATACAATATATATGTTACAATTTTATAAAAGTATAAATATTTTAAAAAAAATTATGTTTAGAACTTTAAGAAGAAAAAAAAAACAGATATTCTGCCCGGATACCCCGTAAAGTTAAAAAAAAACTTGTTTCCAATGGAGTCCTAAAATATCACAAGAAAAAGACAAACAGGAAAAAGTAGTAGGTAATGTTTACTAAATTAAGATGAACTCATTAATAATAAACCCCGATTATCAACAAAAATCTTTAAAAAAATTACCTGGACATGACAATTCTCTGCACGACACCACTGTAGAATCGCCGGAGCCGAGAGTAAATCTGAAATCATTAGGTTTGGGATCACTTCCTTTACCAAACTCGATACAAAGGAACCGGAATTTACCGCAGCCTACACCAGTTAGATCAATCGATGCGTGGCCTGTGATATTTAACTTCTGCCCTGGCTGAATATCTTTCGAAGCCTCTGTCCTATTTAGTATCTGATTTCGTCGCTGTGGTAGACTTTCTCCTTTTCCGTCATTCTGTGAGTTTATAAACAGCTTCATTCTACAATAAAAGTAATAACATATTTATAACTAGAAGCACTCAGAACGTGCAAACCTCCGAGCAACCGAAATTCAGGTTTAACAGTTTACAATTTCTGTACACACTGTCCTTTAGTGTTAAGCACACCACACAAACAAACTTGCCAACACGACTAAAAACATAACTTCGTCGGCGGAGAAAAAATAATCAAACAGTAAGTTTTGGCAAAGGCCTATTTCTTGATTTAGGCCTTTTCGATGCGGATTTTCGAAAGTCTTCTCAAACTCGCGAAGCTGACGCGCGCAAAATAGATAAATGAATTTTCGGTGAACATGCAGTACGCGACATTATTGGTCAAATGTTTTATTTTTCGAATCGGATCCGGTATAAACATCTTAAAGGAATTATAAACTTTCATTACCTCCAAAGGTCTTCACCTTGTGCGCCGCCATGGTTTGGTGATATTTGAATCGTTGACATAATGGTGACGTCAGATGGGACGCCTTGTCTGATATACGCGTCCACTATCCACGACATGCCTATTAACATGACGTCCTTTGGTCCAGTTCCTATACATTTATAGAAAGTGGAAAGTAATCAATTTATGTATAGCATACCTTACATTACTAGTACCCAAAATTCTGTATTCGCTTTGCAATGTTTCGTTTTGATGTTAATTCCCATGGGTGATGACATTGCTAGTTCAGCCCATAGGTTTCTATAGTTATTTTCGCTGGGCTTTAATAAGCATTGGGGTAACCAACATTTATGTTTTTCAAAGGTTTGTTAAATAGAGAATTGTGTACTGTATTAACAGTTCTCATCGATAACACTTGGTTCGTGTATGAAAATAACTTGGCCAAACACCATACTACGTTTAGCCAGCCTCTAGTGTTTTATCGATACAGTATTTAATATACAGACCGTACAAGATCTCCATTGATTTTCAGTGCCTTAAAATCATTTTACTTATATCAATGAATTTGCAATAGGAGCACAGAAGTAAATGAAACTAGGAACTAGGAACTGGTAACCAACTTCACGCACGTCATATGTAAAGCACATAAGTATTTTTTCGTGGATATTGCCCTCACGGCTGACCACCTAGTTTATGGTTTTAGCCCCTTCCTCTCCTCCTTTCTTCTAAGTCACAATCCTTGATCCGCTCTGTTACAACCTGTCGTCCCGCACAATATGTACAATAAAAATCTCTGAAATCCGAATGCTGTAGGCCTAGGCTTAATCGTCATCAACATTATTATTGATATTTAAAGCAAGAAATATTTTGACAAAAAATACGTCGTATCAAAATTAATGTTATTGTAATCAGAGGCGGGCCCGATGCCAAGTTGGACAAAAACAGGTGTGAGATTTAAACAGTATACTGATGAAAATAGGCGTGGGTGGAGGGCCCGGAAAAACAAACTTTTCTTGTGCCCTTTTAAAGGCCTAAAATGTGCAAATTTCATGAATTGTTTTGTTTTGTGTTTATCTGACACTTTCTTTGCATGATCTCTTTCATACATCAGTTGGAATATTACGCCCCCCCCCCGTGCCTGGTAATCGTCATTATACATAGACCTAATTAAAAAGAAGTGTAAGGTTGGGAATAATTACTCCCTAGCCATTGGTTATAAATAGTAAAGATCTGATGAGAGGGAGTTTGGGAAGCAAACACAATACATTTGATATCTTTGCGTAATCTGTATTATTTGACTATAGAGCAAATATTTTAAAAAGCACACTTCAGGTAGCATTGTATAAAATTATGATAAATAACCTTTAGGCGATTTTGGATTTAATCCAATCGAATGTTTAAACGTTTACCTTGGTCACAAGCAATGTTGGCACACACAATGATGGTATCTTCGAAGTCCATAGAAGCAAAGAAGAAGCTTGGATCCGGGTCGTCGCCTTGTTTAAATTCAACACACAAATACTTGAATTCCGAACACCCGATCACGGATAGTCTCAGCGATGCTGAGACATCGTTGAACACCATACTTTCACCGGGTAGCGTTGGGGTAGCTTGCTGCGATGCTGTGAGCAGATTATCCTGCTCGTCGAACCTTTGACCTTTTCCTTTAGGATGGGTACTACCGAATACCGCCACGTCCCAAAGACCGGTGCCCCGGACCTCTTGACTTTCGTCTGATGCATTGACAACTACCTTGAATTTCATGTCTGTCAATGCATCTTGGCGGACTTTGGTTTCTTTAAGTGTCCACGACATACCGATTAATAGAGCGTCTAGATGTTAATATAAAATATAGCAGAGTGACAAAATGTTAAAACAATGGAGAAAAAAAAACACTACAAGATGTTGACCTATATAATAAATAAATATTCAATTCGTATTTATTATTTGATAATTAACCTAATTGGTTCCTTTGATTTGGTTAATTGGGTTGTTTGTTAATTGGGTTGTTTGTTAATTGGGTTGTTTGTTAATTGGGTTGTTTGGTTGCTTTAATCAGTTGATTAATGTGGTTAAGTAATGGTTGCATAGATGTTTGGATGATGTGATGTTTGTTTTGAAGGTTTGTTCTTTACTTGGTTAGTATAGGTTAGGCCTATTTATTTCGATGGTTTATGGTTCAATTGGTGTTAAGATTGTAGGGTGTTTGCATAGTTGTTGTTTCGATGGTTTCTTGTCAGAGTTAACTTGTTTATTTAGATTGTAGTTTGTTTGTTGTTTCTTGTTTGGTTGGTTGTTAGATGGCTTGTTGTTTGTTTCGTTGTGTGTTGTGATTGGAGGTGGTGGTTTGGTTTGTATTCATTGTTGCTTGTTTGGGATGGTCGTTTGTTAGTTTTTTATGTCGTTGATTGTTGGTTTTGATGGTAATCTTGGATAGTTGTTTTGGTAACTGATGGTTTAGTTGTTTGGCTTCTCGTTTTAATGGTTTGTTAGGCTGTTTTTTGTTTTGTTGGTTATTTATTGGAATCGGTTGTTTGGTTGTTTGTTTCGACAGTTTGCTATTTTAGCTAGCTGGATACTAGTTATTTCGATGCCTAGCTGTTTGGTTGATTGTTCATCAGTGGTTGATTGATTGTTTAGTCGGTTGTGTATCCGTATACTGTATGTTGTTCGATTGAATATAGGCCTATACTTACGAATATATTCGAGCATGCATTTAGAAAATTATTTTGCATACGATTATATTATGTTTTATAATTAGTTTGTCCAACTCTGACGTGCAAATGTACCGAATACTCAGTTGAGAATACTCGCGAAAAAATCTCAAGTTGGCCTGAGTATTCGGTGGTCTACATTTACATGTTAGAGTTGAGCAAAAGTAAATTATAGTACAGTATTCTCCCTGACGCAAAAACGTATTATTACATGGTTTAATTATTTTTAATATAATTTACTTTTCTGTTTATGAGTATCCCCCTTGTGCATGCGAAGCACAGAAAACCTTTCTAACGCCTCCTGGATAACAGTAGGCAAAGCGTAGGCTTTCAATTTTACGATAATAAACAAATCCACTGGTACCAATTTTAAGCACCAGGATATTAAAGCGGATCGCCTCATAGAAATGCCTTATACATTAAATTTATCCGTAGATTAATCTTCAAGATTGCCCTTCACTTGGGAATTAAATCGCTCATAACTTCCTATAATTCCGCTACATGTCATTCTAGGGTGTTTGTACTTAGGCCTATATTACTATAGTCTGCTTACTGAATGAAAAGTCATTCTAAACGTACCTAAGAATTGTGCTCCCGATGTATGAATGATTGCTACAAGAATAAGCAGTGAAATTCGGCACTCCATGGTTTCGTTGAAAACCGACGAACTGCCTCTGTTTAAAACTGTTGCACCCTTGTGTACCTTCGATCTTATGAATGTAACACTTTATTTGCTTTACTGCACTTTATAGGTGTATAGGATGTGACGTCATATGTGTACGTGGTTAAAGAAGTACATTCCAATTGGGATAAAATTTAACCCAGTGCAAATAGGGAATAATAGACCTAATAAATATGTCGTGGGCGCCAGAAAAAGTACGCGCGTTGGGTATTAAAGTTTACAATATAAAATAAAATGTCTTAATTTTTTCAACATTATATTAGGATCATGCCTATTTTTATAGGATAATAATGAGAAATGATGAACAGTTTAGAAACCTATGACGCGGGGATATAGGTTGGAGGTGTCATTTGATGCGTCATTCTGGTGAAGCTGTCGTGGCTCTTTGTAATTTATAATGGTAACTAATTTTCAAGGGGAAAGGTCTTCTGTGTCTTCTTGATCGCCAGCTTAATTCAAAAATTGTTTATACTAGAGTGCTGATAGTCCGGTTATCGACTTGTTAGAAGTATATGTGTGTATCTTTTTGTTTAAAAAAGAGCGCCATCAACGCCCAATTTATATCCGAACACTTTTGTAGAAACGCCAAAAAAATCACAGTTATAGTATAAATATTTAATGGTTTTCTTCTCTATTGATTAAGATGTCTGGAAATTGGAATCCAGTCGACGTTGTAATATATAGTTTACTTAATTGTATTATAATTTTCCGATGGTCTACGATCTGTTATTTTACAATTTGTAGATATGCCCATGGAACTAATCATTAGGCCGACCGGCCCTCGATAAGCCAACGTTAGAAAACTGCTATGTGAGTTTTGAAAATTGACACTAATTTCATTAAATATTTAAAAAAATACGGTACGCAATGGAGGGCTCGGTGGCCTATTGCTATTGCAACCCATTATTTTATCGTAGGAATATGCCTAAATTCTAAACAGCTTTTTTGCCATAAGAACACTTTAATTTATGGGTAGAACGCATGCAGGGTGCTACCGGGGTTTCCCCCCTCCAATCGAAAAGATTCAGTCTCTGTACCAAAAGCAAATTAACTTGATACGTAAGCGGTATAATATTCCAATTAATTTAAAGAAGAATCCGCTAAAACTACGGTACCTAATGTTGCCAAAATAACCACCATGTCTGATTGACGAAAATATAAAACCCATAAGAGGCAAAACATTATGACATGCTAACAACATGTATGCGCCATTACAACTTAGACCTACCCTACATTCAGCCAAAGAAGTGTGCTTGTTTGTGAGCAGAAAATCAGGAACCAATTTCCATGTTCCATGTTTTAAAATATGGGAAATGGAAATTGGTTCCTTATTTTGGGAACTTAAAAGTCCCCAAAATGTTATAAAAAATGAATTGAAAGATGATGCTCACCACATACTAAATATAATATTACTTTTTTAAACTACAGTGTTCGGCATCGGGAGTTGTCAATTGTTATAGATCATCGGTGCAGTATGGGTAGTGTGATAGTAGTGTATCGACGACCAATCTTGTGCTGCGCCATAAAACTCTTAAAAATAATCTGGTGTCTCTCTGTGTTTACAAGTACCCAGAAAAGTATCCCCACAAATTAAACTCACTTCGGCGGCGCCGGTGGCCATGGGCAGCTCCAAACAAATTTAACACCTTTCCTTTTTCTTTTTTTTTCATATTTCGATGTTTAATGTGTATCTATGTATGTTTCATTTTTTGTAGCTGTCATATAAGTCTTGATGAGCTGGCATTTTTCTAGTCACCAAAAGTGTATTGTAATTTGTAAAATAAAATCTAAAATTTCAAATTGAAACCACAGATGACTTACAAAACCCGATCATTTGCACCTCTCATTTCGAATTCTGGGTACGGGCCTTTAAAGTATTCATAACATCTGGTCAAATGCCAAACTGTCTCATCCTTATGATGGCAAGACCTACATCTTGAACGATTGAAATATACTACTAACTAGGTCCTTCTTGTGTTTCACCTAGATTCTTAGCCTATTATGCTTAGAATAACTCAATGTGTTTATAGTTTACAGTGGTTAAACCACAGTGGCGGATCCTGTTTTTTTTCCTAATACTGGGTGTGTTCCAAGTTTTGAACGTAACAAGTAAAAGAAAAAAATGATTTTGCCTTTACACTCCATTGTCTTCCCGCAAAACATCGTATTGTTTTTAAGAACTACACTGTTTGTGTATAAATTTCTTCATTTTCAGTTTCCTATAGGGTCTCCAGGATTAGCCATGGGTCTCCAGGAATTTTGCGTCATCTCCTGGGCTCCATGAAATTTTCTCCAGGAATTTGAATTTTCTATTATTTTCTCAAGGAAATTTGATAAATTAACAATATAAACAAAAAATGTAATATTTTTCATTTATTTTAAGGGTTTGTGAAGTTCGATTTGTTAATAATTTTGCCAAATATAGTAGTAAACGCCTTTTCATTTTCAATAATAATCAAATCATTTTTGTTCATATAATTTCATTTTTAGATGTCCATATATTACCCCAAAACATTTATGAACGCTGGGCCACAAAATCTCCAGGATTTCTGGTTTTCCAACTTGAGAGCTTAGCTATGTACATATCCAATCTAATTCAACAACGTTCGTCTGCTTGTTTTCGTACTCTCAGATCTAATTCCAATCATACTAATTTCACCATGCCCTTTATGATTGCTGGCCCTAAGCTTTGGAATGTTTTTCCTGTTACTGTCTGCGAGTCTCCTTCTCTGTCTATATTCAGAAAGAAAACCCCACTTATTCCTATCACTGTTCTGTTACGTCTTATTTCTTCTTTTTCGTCCTCTGCTGTTTTCTTTTTCAAAAGACACTTGTGAAAGTACACAGACACCGTACTTTGTATTAATTATGCGCTCTATATGGAAAACAATACCAATAACAATAGGGTAATAGCGGTTAAAATAATTCAAAGCTGAGTGGGAGGGGTGGAGGAAATGGTCAGGACCCCCTGACACCCAAATCCACCTCTTAGTTAAGTAGGTCAATTATGTTTTCCTAGTGGCCTATCCAGAGGAATGCTTCTGGTACGGGAACCACACCCATACTTCAGAAGAATAGATACAAAAACAGTGTCACCATGATTTACCAGAGATGATTAACACCCTGATTTGTCATAAAAATTGTAAAGGTTTTAATTTACTTAACCAGTTTCACCTCGTTCAACTCCCAACAGGGCAGTTGATAAATTGACTCTCGAATGACTCTATTCTATACATGTTAACCAAGTTGATTCCTTTGCAAGGGGCGCCAAACGACACATGTTCAGCTCACAAAACCTTATGTGCAAGGGACCAAAAAAGACAAAATAACGTTTGTCTATACAAATGCCGCTTTCTCATTACATAACGCGTTTTGTAAAGAGGAACATTGCTTTGTCTTCACAAAACGTGTTTTGTATAAAATGTGGTTTTGTATTACACAGTATGCCTATTCGTTTTGTCCTCTAACCATGGTTTCGTAGACATGTAGTGTCGTTTGCCACCCTGTAATTGTTATGGTTGAAGGAGAGTTGTCGACCTTTGAAACACCTTACACCACTATAAATAGGCCTAGTACTAGTACGCTTATCAACACATAACTATATAAATGATGGGAAATATAAGCCTATATTACGTCAAGGAAATATATTTCAAAGACTATCTGAAAATTGTATATTATATCATCGATCATTGGGGATCGCTGCTAATCGACTTTTGAAGTGGACTTGGGAGTTACTCGGATATCGTAGCCTTGACGCAAGTGAGGTACTGCGTTTACGGTTATTGACTTTTTATTTGATAAACTCTCTTAATTTAAAATAGTAAAATTCAAACTTTTGGAGTGAATTAAAACGAGTAAGAATGACATAGAGACCACTCGTAACATGTGAATTATCAATAGTGAGGTTTCGCAAACTTACGAAATACGAAAACGAAAACGGATACGTCACACTCCAATTTTTGAAAGTTC
>JAOTQE010032920.1:0-10243 GCA_025631205.1 Nesometra sesokonis
CCGATATGTTGCATTTTAATAAATCCAACATGGCTGCCAAAATGGCCCTAAAACAACCCCATGGGACAATTTTTGGTGTTGGGAACATCAAGATTCTTTAATTAGACATATTCAGGATTGCAAAAATCTATGTTTAAAAAATACATCATTTGGGTGCACGGTAACCCCTCCTTCCCACCCGACTAAACAATCAGCTCTTGAAATGAAGCTTTGTAGCGTGTGTGTTCTCAGTACTCGTAGAAGTGCTATGTACCTGTAAATCCCTGAACCTGTTAACACAGGATATTTTACCACAGTCCCTAAAAAAATTGCCAAAAATGAAATGAAATAAATTCCTGAAAAATAGAACATGAAGGAGCCAATGAACCAGCGAAAAAAATTGCCAAAACATGTGAAGAGAAAAAAAGGTTTCAGACAACATTTCCCTTGCTAGATTTGATGAACTTCATGCAGTTTAATACTAGATAATATTGAACTGGTTAAAACTGCCTAATTGAATAATTATCTATACTAATATGGAGTAAAGAAATAGTAAGGCCTACTTTGTTTAGGCCTAATTATGGTGAAAGTTGAGTACTTATCAGGCGCGGATCCAAGGGGGCCCACCCGACCCAGGCTGCCTTTTGACTTTGACGAATAGTTTAAACTTAAAAAAATGTTTGCAATAAATTATCTGTGAAAATTGCCTCTCAGTTACCCAGAAAACGAATCTTGATTGAAAGTTGGCCTGGGGAGGGCACTAGACCTAGAAACAATATGAAATTTGGCACTGGGCCTCTTCTATCCAGCTCTGCTAGATCCACCCCTTACTAATAATTGTTTTTAATATTTAATAGGCACAGGAAAAGTATATGGTGTGGATTTCTCCCAGTCTATGGTAGATGAAGCAACCAATCGGTTGTCCGAGGAGATTCAGCAAGGCAGAGCAGAAGTCATATTTGGTGATGTGGCTTCCTTACCTTTTCAGGATGCTTCCATGGACAGAATATTTCACACAAATTGTTACTACTTTTGGCCTGATATGAATGCTGCTACAAAAGAACTTCACCGTGTCCTTAAACCTGATGGTATGATGGTTACAACGTTTGTATTTGAAAGATTGCTAGCAGCAGAAAGAAGAGGCTTTTTACCACCAGGTGACTGGAGACCAGAAAGATACATGGATGCACTTAACGAAACTGGATTTCATGATGTTGAAATGAAATCCGAACTTGGAAAAGATGGAAAGACAAACATTAATGTAATTTATGCTTACAAATAATTAACATATAAATCAGATAATTTATATTCACATTTTATATAAGTTTTATTGTAAATGTAATGGTTGAATTGAAACTCTTTTTGTGGTAAGACCTCAGTGACAATAATTTGAGCATTCCATTTTATCTAATATTTTATGTTATATACCTCACTCTAAGAATCTCGTAATCTGATTGGATAATGAGGTAGGCAATATTTCTAGCTTATAGTAGCCTAATCGCCCTAGGGCTTTATAGTAGCCCTGAATCGCCCGCTAAGGGTATTTTCCCCGTTTTTACTTCAAATGTCCTGTTTTACGTGCGATGGATGTATTGCACATGCGCGTAGACCTCGGCGGAAATCGATAACCTGCTCGAGGATTTGTTTTGATTTTGCGCCCTGGAATTAGCCTAGCCTAGGCCCTAGAGCTACGAGTTCGAGGATAGCGCGGAAAAATATCAGGTTTCATCCTTTAAATGACCAACAACTTCAAAATTTAATAGATTCTGCGGACAGTAAAAACAAAAACGTTTTGAAGTAGGCTGTTAGAATTGTTTATGCTTTTTAAAAGCGACCGGCACAGAAGATTTGAGCATTCCATTTTATCTAATATTTTATGCTATTAATAATTAATTTATTGCAGTTTAGAACGATTTAAAATACACTCCTTGAGATTTTCAAGTTGTATTCTTAATTTGTCTTAAACATTGTGTATATACGTATACTGTATATATTATTGAATTATTGAAAGACTATTTTTATATAAGTTTTTATTGTAAATATATTGGTTTACTTGATAAATCGATAACAGTAACTTGAGTATTCCTTTTATCTAATGCTATCAATAAGTACTTTATAGCAGTACATTACAATATACCACTGGAGACAATTTAATTTTGTAATATTTTGAATTAAATACACACGGACTGAAGATTACAAATCAGTATGCAGATAAGATAAATTTGTGCTTTAGTCCAGATAGCAGATTTTACGTTGATGATAATGAAGATAATGTCAATAGTAATAGTTCTGACATTTATGTAGAAGCAGTTGGTGCAGCGGTTGCGTTTTAAACTTCCAATCACGAGATTGGCGATTCAAGATTAAAAACCGCTGGTAAGCTAGAGAGTGGCATTTAGCTCAGTTGGTTTAGCTGGTGGAAATCACTGTGCTGTGCGCTGAACCGTGACCTCACTCATGGTTCAATTCAACACCACGCCACTCTGTGTTTCGGCTGGAGGGTCGAAATACAAGTTATTAGTCTTTCGGATGAGACGTTAAGCCGTTGGTCCCGTGTACAGCATGTAGGGGATTGTCTCCCGGTGTACTGCCCAATCACCACCAGAAGGACCCCACTGGAAATAAGTCCACTCGGACTTTCGTGGGTTATCCTTGGTGTTATACACCGAATAAATCAAATAAAAAAAAATAAGCTGTTGTTTCTAGGCAAGATGCTTTATCCACGTTGCCTCTCTCCACACAGGAGTATAAGCAAGTACAAATAGCATATGCAGTTGCGGAGGGGCCCACTTAACAGGCTCAAGGACCCTAAAAATATTTTTTGAGCGTTAAAGTGGACTAATAAAAATAGTTGCACAGCGGCTGTATGTAGGGGGTACAGTACTAGCTACTAGAGTATACTTCGACTTCTTATTCCAAGCAGGTTTTTTTTTCTAAATCACAACCCTGAATCCGCCCGATATGCGCTGATTACACCTGCAACATTATGGAATGGATTGTTCCCCTTAAATCTGCCACTGGTGGTGTATAATAAAGACAATACTCATGAACAGCCAGAATCCAAGCATATAATACTACTGTGGAAGCAGTTGGTGCAGCGGTCAGATTTCCAATCACAAGGTTGAAAATTTAAAGTCTCACTTTGGTTGGCTGTTTGTGTTCCTAGGCAAGACACTTTATCCACGTTGCCTCTCCACCCAAGAGTATAAGTGGGTACCTTGAAAGTACAAATGTCGTGCGCTAATTACGGCTACAACATTGTGACTGGGGTAATAATTGACAAATGCTACGCAAGTGTCAAATTATTAATTATTCTCTTGTACCAGGACACTAGTGATTTCCATGAAAGACACATGAAACAAATTTTGATAGAAAATATTTAATAGCTTCAAAACTTACTAGAAAGCGCTGGGTAAATGCATATTGTCCGATTCATTTTGACATATTAATATACTAAACCACAAAACTAATTATGTTTTTGTGTACAATTCGTTTAGACACACAGGCCTACGGATTGCAATTAAAGAAAATCACTCTATTACTTAGTAGAAGAATACGCAAGTCTTGTTATAAGACTTAATTAGGTGAGGAGTTGGAGTTGTTTCGGTTGTAAAGATAGTGGGTTTGGAAGTCCCTTACAACTCCACAATAATAACATACTTTTATGCCAAATAACATACTAAAAATGTATCCTGCAATATCTTCTTTTAAATACAGTCAACTCTACCAATACCGGAAACCCTCGGGCCGGCAATTATTTTCCGGTTTTCTGGAAAGTCCGGTTTTCTGAATTTAGAATTAAGATAATAGAATAGGAATAGGAAAAATTTGTGACTTTAAAAAAGTCTGGTTTTTCGTGAATTCCGGTTTGTGGAGAGTCCGATATTGGGATAGTTGACTGTTTACATATATACTGATTTCTTTATCTCATTTATCATGAAAAAAAGTGATTCATCTGGACTGAAATACTTGACACCTCAAATCAATTCACAGCATGTGTATTTTTTCTTGCATAATAAATCAGGAAAATTACTTCATCAATGCTTATTTTATAAACTATTGATTTAAAATTTAATCAAGATGTTTTTAACATCTTAAATTTTATATATAAGAGACCAGCTCTAAAAATTTTAAACTATGAAAGAAAAAAAGACAATAAAACAATTGTGTAAAAACAATCGCGTTTAAAAATAACAATTCTCTCATGATTTTTATTGCATAAAAAGGCAATAAAAATGTGATTGCCCAGAACAATATAGGTACAGTGTGATGAAAAAAATACATTGGCATTAAAAATCTGGAATGTGTCATTAACATTATATCACATTGCTTCATACCTATAGATTTATTATTTATGGCTAGATAGTGAACATAACGCTGTAGAATTGCAATCCCCTGTAGGCGCCTATTATTGATAGCCGTCAGCCTTCATCACAGTGAGTTAACAATAACTGTTTTATAGTTAAATTTTTATTTTTGTCATAAAAATTGTTTGTGTATTTGGATTAAATTTACTTCCATTTATTGATAATTAGAAACATTTATGAAAGATAGGGGGCACAATTTCGCTGTAGCAGCAGCATTAAAACGTAACATGGTTGGATTCTGGACATGTCTTTCAGTAGTAGGCGTTTCCATGAAATTGCACTTTGGGTCTATGTATTCTATGTAAGTTCAATCTAGCCCTTAAAATAATACATCTATGTTCATACATAACCTGTACAGTTTATGCATCAGTGTTACAACCCTTAAGTACTATATTTAGATTATACCTTAAATTAGTATATTATTAAAATTTAATAACTTTAATGTAGTATATACTATAATATTTTGATTATAACTTCATTTATATTATTAAAATATCACATATTTTCTTTTAAAAAATTCAAGGTGAATTATAAATAACAATATTATAGAATGCGCCATATATTTTTATATAAAATAGTTTTCAGGTCAAGGTTTAATTTTCCATTATAATTTACGATAACAGAGAATGTTTCCTTCCCATATTATTAAAAATTTGATAACTTTAATGTAGTATATATTTTAATATTTTGATTATAACTTCATTTATATTATTAAAATATCAGATATTTTCTTTAAAAGAATTCAAGGTGAATCATAAATAACAATATTATAGAATACATCATATATTTGTATATGAAGTAGTTTTCACGTCAAGGTTTAAGTTTCCATTTATAATTTAGGACAACAGAGAATGTCTCCTTTCACTATTCCTTCCCATATTATTAAAATTTGATAACTTTTAATGTAGTGTATACTATAATTTCATTTATATTATTAAAATATCAGATATTTTCTTTAAAAGAATTCAGGGTAAATCATAAACAGCAATATTGTAGATTATTATTAAAATCTGCTGTTTTGATCGGTTCAAAACTTTGTGTAGTGCAATATTAGCCGATGATGTCACTTCGCCAAGCGAAAGTTGTTTTTACTGTAAGTGATGAACACACAACATAGCTGGCTTAACTACCTAGTTAAAACTCGGCATTTCGCACATTTGACTACCTATTGTTGATTATGAAGAATTACCAATTACCAAAGAAGCCTACAAGAGTTGCTGTTAATTTTTTTCGGAAGAGAAAGGCATGGATTTTAATTTTAAAGACATAGGCTAGCTAGGCATTGTTCGCCAGTGTGGCAGGCCTAGGGTCCTAGCACTAAGCTAAGCCCTGACAAATTGGTACTTACAAGTAAGCTATATTGAATAATAATTATAATAATGAATGCCTATTTTTGGGGATACTGAAAATATTGTACTCGCTGTGACAAAATATTGAACTCGTCTTCGACTTGTTCAATATTTTTCCACAGCTCGAACAATATTTTTTGGTAAGTAGTTTTCAGATCAAGGTGAAAGATTCCATTGATAATTTAGGACTGAGACTACTAGTCTCAGATTTAGGGTAACAGAATGTTTTCTTTCCCTATGTTACAACATTCTACAGTGGAAGTACCCTTTCACTTTATTACATCATCATTTTATGTACAAGTTATGTAACCTGAATATGCTGCACCATTGTGCCATCTAGGCATCCAAAGACGCATTTGTTTGGATAATCATGATTATTGCCCTTTGAAAAAAATAAGTCTGTTAACATGGTGGATAATGGTAGTGACAAGGTAGATTTAGGTAGTTAAAAGGGTTAACCTTATAAAAACTACCATACACCAGCCTTGTAACCTATCTACCACATAAACACATTATTATGTGATTCTAACCAAAACCCATTAAGTCAGCTTCCCTCTCATGGGAAACTACCAAGGATATGGTCAGCAATGCCCTACAAGTACATAGGAAAATACAACCATTAATAGACATTTGGTCTAATTAGAACTGACATCTTAACCATCAATACTTAATGACCTTACGGTGTCAATAACATCAACAAATATACTACCTAGTTACTTGGTAGTTATCTGCGGTGCTAGGTAGATCTTCAAAGTAATTTAACATGGTAGATCCACCTAGTTGGAGGGTGTTATTTTTTTCAAAGGGTAGTTATGATAATGCTCTGTCAGGACTGGAGCGAGTATCATGACCACAATCCTACTCACAATATAATGTCATTACATGTTAAAGGCCCATTCCATCCAAAGTTATGTTTTGTCAACAAAAATTAAAATATTTTAGATGTTACTGTTTTGGATTCAAATTCATAAGTATAATACTAATTTGCCAAATTTTATTTTTTTGGGTGGAAACTAAAAAATAAAGTGGATGTATAAGCCTGAAAGAGTTTGATGATTATTAGCTTTTTTCTACTCGAGAATAAAATTAAACAAGTGTACAGGTTACTAAACATGTTTATTATTTTAGAAATTTAATTTGGTTGGATTTTGGAAAGAATGTCCCTTTAACAAGCCATATAGCGAGTACAGATGAACGGAACACAAGTTCAAAATAGCCCTCTATCTTACATGGCCAGAACCTGAATTCACTGTGAGGCCCTGAGATGGTAAACCCTCCAGTTGGGGTCATGATACTTTCAAGACAGGAATTTGTAAAATTTGTAATTATTATAAAATTTAAACATTTTTTTGTATTGCAACATTTTAAGAATTATATTTTACACATGAAATTGTATTTAGTCTATTTCTGTATAGACATGCAAGTCTACAAATTCAATAAAAGAAAAAAAAAACTTTTTTTACAATGATACTGTATTTTAAAATTTAATAACAATAATAATAATGGAAATATAAAATGTAAATCATCGATCTTATACAATATAAAAACATATAAAATGGAATTATACTATTAAAATATATATATCTTAATTTCTCATATTTATATCAAGGTTGCATTGAATGAGGTTACTCAAATTGTACAGTAGAAAAATAAGTGTGTAAAATGCATACAGCAGAGTATACAATTAAGAAAGTATAATGCATACTCCAAGCAATGAGATACACACCATCGTGACAGGATTCAATATTTCGACAAATTATGCTATCATCAGGAATGCGCTATCGTGACAGGATTCAATATTTCGACATAAATTATGTCATCAGGAATGATCATTCCTGATGATGACATAATTTATGTCGAAATATTGAATCCTGTCATGATGGCGTGCATCGCATTGCTTGGAGTATGCATTATACTTTCTTGAAGTTGATTGGTGGACCTTTCAGAGTATACAATGGTTCTCCAAACTCCACAAGTTTTTACTGATTACATTATTTCTGATCAACAACTGTATATGCAGGAGGTGGATCAACGACATAGTTGTTACCTAATGCAACATGCAACAGATCTGGTGGTAGATTTCCATACTTTTCATCAATTGGTACTTTCTCACCAACACCGCCCCCTTCTGCTCCAATAGTTGAATAGACTGGATTTTCCAGACCAAGGTCGTCTTCAACGCCAGTTGACTAATGACACAAAATACAAAAAAATGTATTATAAGATTTTGAAATTTACAGTTATTCATAAAGAGGAAGTAAATAAATAATTTAAATAATAGGGAGTTTTCAAAACTTTATGAAATACAATAACTAAACAGATACATCATAAATTCATGTAACTTTTAAGTAAAACATTTTTTAACCACATTTATCAACAAAAAATACAGTGTTAACTATGCTTCCATTGCAATATTCAGGGCCGGATCCAGGATCCACCGAAACGGGGGAGGGGGGCGGGCGCATTTTTCCAGTTCTGGGTAGGCGTGGTTGCCAGTTTTATCTTGACGAGTGGTACCCTATTTTGGCCTGTATTTTGGGTTTTTGTGGTAAATTTTGGACCTGGCACGCCTAAATAAGGCGGGTGCAACTACATTTTGACAATAATGGGGCGGGGGGCGCCAGTTGTACCCCCCTAAATCTGCCCCTGATATTTTGTAATGTAGCAAAAGCTCCCTACTAATAAACTAAACAAGCCACTCACCACTGCAGGTATGTTGGCGACATTAGGACCTGTTCTATAAGACACAGCTGCTGTGTTCAAATTCTTCCTGAAATGTAAAAAACAAATCTAATGTAAGATAACATGATACAAAATAGTATAGTTGTTATGTTGGGTAGTAAATTTACCACAGAATTTAGTTGTTTGTGCTACACGTGTTTATCCAATTGTGGTGACGGTTCCTTTTGGTCATGGCCTTATTTGCTGTGAAATTTGATTGGTATTTAAAATAATGGCTTGTATATTTTAATGTTTTGTTGCTTTGGATTCAACTTTTGCATAACATAAGCTCAACATTTATTATTTTACTACTGAATCCATTAACCACTTAATAAACAGAAAACCAGTGATGCAAATGATGCTTATTAATTAAGTTAACCATAGTGGGAATAGGCGAGGAAGATAGTCTAGCTGATATACAGAGAGCAACTTCAAGAGAGTGGTAAATTTACTACCCAACATAACAAGCGGCTGGATCTGAGAGACCTTGTTGACATGTGAACGGGGGGGGAAGCATTTCTCTAAAGAGGTCAGATTTTAACAAGCTTTCCCCGAAGGCCCGGACAAGATTCTCTCTTCTATGGACAAGGGTAGGTAACCCTGTAACAGACAAAGCATGATCATAGCTAATATAATTGCAACATAAAATGATACGGAAAGCTCTTTTTTGTACTTTCATTACATTTCGTTAGTTGATTTAGGAATAGATAACAGGCATTACAATAGTCATGAGACTGTCTACCTGGGGAGAATCCAGGAACCAGCAAAAGAGGGGGAGGGGGTGCACTTTCTCCGATTCCAAGTGGGAGTGGTTCCTGGTTTTGAAAAAATTTTCCCAATGTCCATTTATATGTCTATTTTTTAATTTTTACGGTCAACATTTCAACCAGGCATTCCTCATAAAAGGGGCGGGGGGAGACGCAACTAGCAACTACTTTTGGCGATAATTGGGGAGGGGGGGGGGAAATGTGCCACCTAAATCCGCCCCTATATACCGCTTTTGAACAGGAAGTACTGCTACATGTCCCATTTTTTAACATTCGTGGGGTTGGAATATCTGATACTGTATATGGATTAAGTGGCAAATGTTAGTGTCTGTATTTATTGGATAAACAGGAATGCTTTAAAAATTTACAAACCTCCGTTTACATCTGAATATAACAAACAGTAATATACAGACGATGACAATGATTGATAAAGCAAGAAGTCCAGACATGATTGCTACAAATTCATCTGAAAAAAAAAAACAAATGCCAGTAATTTATTAGAAAAAATATAAAGTAGTATCCAACTTTCTACCAAGAAAATTTAATGTGCTACTGAGCTGGGCAAATATATCTGTATTATCGGAACAAAAAATAATATACAGTTCAGGGGCGGTTGGACAAGCCCACGTGTGAAATTTTAACATTAAACTGGTGACAATAGGCCCGCCTAGGGCCCGTGAAATTTTTCCTCTACAGATGCTCTCAAGTGCACTTTTTGCAGCACGAAAATATGCAAAAAATTATTTTTTGTATGGTACAAAAGTGGGTCTGCCTGCAGTACAAGGGTATACGCAAGTATTTTATCATTGAAGTAGGGACATAAATCTGTACCAGATTTCCGGAAAAATGAACATAATCATTATTATATTCTACATCAAACATTTAAACAGCACTGATTGGTTGAAAGAGCGCCACATGATTACAAATATTTCTACTATTCCAGCTTGCTGACGTCACTTTGCGAAATATGTTACTATTTATCTAGTGACGTCACTTTTATGACGTCACTTTGCGATATAGTAAAATACTATTTAGCAAAGTGACGTCACTGACAATTGTG
>JAOTQE010032931.1:0-10243 GCA_025631205.1 Nesometra sesokonis
ATGTGATTTTTATTGTTTTAACATGTTTTTATATACTTATATTTTACTGATAATGAAATTTTTATAGTATTTTTAACTGTAAATGCCCGTGCAATTCAAGTTTTTCAAACTTGCCAGATGTGGTTTTTCTTTAATAAAGAAAGAATAAAGAAAGAATAAAGGGTCTAAAATAATGTTGGATGATTGGGTCCACCTCAAGATCATTACTGGTGAGTCAGTTATTAAAAGAAAAACCTCCCGTCTTCATCAGTATGCTTTGGTAGGGTGATAAAGTAATACATTTTTTATGGGGCCTTAGTGCAAGTAAGGGTGGATTATAGTGTATTTCGAAAAACGATACTATATTATAAATTACAAATATTATAAATTTTCATCCCTCAAAATTAACGCCAGTATTCGACATAGGCCTAGCCGATGCAATTGCCAGCATCTTGAAACTGGACATTGGGGACAATTGCCAGTGAAAATTAAGACAACATCAGATAAAATATTCTTTGAAGTAGAATATAGTTTTATAGGTCTTGTATTTTTACTACAATAACTAAATACATTTTTTTCCCTTGGTAGTAAAAATTGAACACAAAGGTTTTTGGATACAAAGGTCAAGGTCATATAATAATTAATCCATTATTATGTTCATTTCAAATACAATACATACTCATACGTTCATGTTATTTTTTATTAATTTTGTTGAACATCAAGCCATCAAAACACCATCAAAATATCTTCAAAGGGAGTGTAAATTGCCGTCAAACAGACAAAAGTCGTTAACGATCTAGTTCAATGGCGTAATTAATTAGAGATGTTCCTAATTTCCCATGTTTCATTGTCGTATTAATAGACTATACAATTCCCGCAAGACACTTTACTCATCCTTAGTGGCATCGTGTAGCAATTTACTCATTTAAATATATCTAACATACGTTTGTACGATGGTTCCGAAAACATATCACTTGAAATAAATCTCGTTTTTAGTTTCAGTAATATTTTATGTTCACGGCAGGTGGACAGATTTTTATATTATACTCGGCCTACATGTGATTTCTCACCACAAAATGAGTCGCATCGTAGGTGAGATCAAACTGAGATATCACCAAAATAGATTTGAAATTAAATTTTTGAGAAGTTTTGGTTTAATCAATTACTGTATGAGTACTTGTATTTCAATATAATCTAATTTGTAAGTTTTCATGCAGGAAAGTGTCTTACAGGCAGATTTTTTGAGATTGATAGCATTTTATTTATTTCTAGATCAATTTATGGACATTTTCTCAAAACCGTGCTTCCATACATGAAAACTTCAAATTTTCATGTTTTTGGATCTACTTTTCCAATGAATGCCATTTAAAGATTATTACAGCTTATGTTGTGATCTAAGGTACGAATAACTCAAATTTGGATTTTCCTACGATGAGACTTGTTTTTGTGGTGAGACCTCACGTATATGATAGTAAGGCTATGTACGTACTCAGTATTTGGTAGTGTTAAGTGCTAGTAATTAAAGTTACACATTGTATTGAACTGTAACTAAATTATGAACACATAAAATTGTTCGAAGATCAGATCCATTTGGCTAATGCCGTAGGATTGACATTAGATCACGGATTGCATACCTTTTAAAATATGCAAATCTTTTACAGTTGTGCTTTAGAGTAGGTAGCATATGAAACCAATATCATATTGTAAGAGGTTTTAATGCATCAGGATGGTTGACATATTCCTGAATGTTCCAGCAACCAGTCAGATTCCTTTGAAAAATAACACCCTCTGACTAGTTAGATCTACCATGTTAAATTACTAGGGAGATACCTAGCAATACAGAGAACTACCTAGTAAGGCAGTATATACTTAACCTGTCTGTTGATGTTATTAATGCCTTAAGGTTTATTCTAAATAATGGCCGTATTTTCAAGTATACTTGTATGGCATTGCTGACCATATCCTTTGTAGTATCCTTTGATATGGTAGTTTTTATAGGGTTAACCCTGTTCTACCTTTATCTACCTTGTAGATCACTACCATTATCTACCATGTTAACAGAGTTATTTTTTCAAAGGGTTGACAGAACCCCCACTGAGTAACAGCAACACTGTATGTTTACCTTATTTTTTTAAAAATAAAATAAATAATGCAAATTCAAGTAATCAATATAAACAGTCTAGTATCGATCTTGGAGCATCATATGTCATGGGAATTTTTTTAGCAGAAATAAATTAAATTTCACAATTAAAATGATACATTGTGGTACCATTACGTAGATTAATGATATTCTAGAAAAACCCCAGTGGCCAATAACTTGACAGCAGTCTATGAATATAAAATCAATTTATGTCATAACCTTACCATACGTAGGTCTACTATTCTATATGCTTAGTATTATTTACAAAGTTTCTGTGTATGTGGGTTAAAATATTATAAAAAAAAACATACTTTCATAAATTTGTGAAGATTTGAGATGGAATATTACTATAGTAATTTATGATGTGAACTCATCAACAAATCAACTCATCTTGTCTTGAAGTCAATCTAGCTTGTTGATGAGCTGGTTTGAGATTAAGTTAGTGAGAAAGAATTTATTAGGGGATTAACTGACTTAGGGACGGGGTGTCATAGGGAGCTGGGGAGTCAGTTTGGCGATGCATTGGTTTCAAATGTGTCTTTTAATGACTTTTCTTGTCAATGGCCATTTAGCATAAAAGTGAAAATTGCGGTTTCATCTCTACCTTATATGTTATGTTATTTAATTTCCAAGGATTAAAAAAAACTTCTCTACACTTTCACATTTTGTGCAGTGACAGTCCACGGAGAGTTTAAGTCAACAGTTGAAATTAAAGATGAATTATCTTGTTACCACTACTTCTGAAGGTGGTATTACAAAGAGTTTAGTCTGTCCTACTATACTATAGGGAAACTGTGTTGGATTCTTCATGAGGATAGGACAACATAGGTAAGGGTTGCATCTTTATGATTCTCTTGTTTTATATCAAATTGAAAACCAAGTGTTGATTTTGGTGCTATAAACTGGGCCAACTGACAGTGCAGAGCACTTTTAACAACGTGGTAATTACTTTGAAGATTAAATCGATTGACTATCTTTAATAAGTTTGTACTAAATTTTATAGCATGGCAATTTAATTGATTGCATAACTAGAACTCTGAACTAGTTTTCATCTGAAGTGCTCAATAAATGAAGATGAGCAACTTAATAGAATACAATCTTTTCAAAACACTTCACAGTTCTGTCTCTGTCCCTGCTATAAGCCCAGTCTCTTGAACACAATTAGTTAATGGAATGGATAGACGACCAAAACTACAGTGTTGAATCAAGTTAGGGACCAAGAATTATCCTTCTGCAGTTACTGCAGTAATAATAGTAATAATAATAGTAATTTAGAACAGTAACTTATCAGTAACCAGTTACATTTATTAGTTGAAAAAACTATTAAAAAAATAAATACTGAAAGCATGTCAAGATGTGATCTTGTGTCAATAAAGTCACTAAAGAAAACAATCCATGGATTGCTGCAGTAACTGCAGTAGAAAAATAGAAATAGATTACTGTAGTAACTGCAGTAGACTTAATAGCAATAGATCACTGCAGTGTTCTCCCTAGTATGGTTTAGCCATCAAATTTACCAATAAAAAAATTCAATCTAACAATAAATACTTTTTCATTGAAAAATAATTATGATATAATTTTGATTCTCATATTATTGTTTGTCCTCTCCTTTTTACAGAAATGCTAGTAGAGACCTATAGCTATGTAGATATTTTGGGTAGGGCCAACATCAACCCAAAAGCTATTCATGACAAGTCATGTTTTTTGGACAATATATCAGTATACATTTTTCAATTGGAAAAACACTGTTGTAGTAACTCTAGTACAATATTTTAACATGGTCCCGCACAGTACAATATTTTAACATGGTCCCTTACAGTACAATATTTCAACATGGTCCCTTACAGTACAATATTTTAACATGGTACATTAGAGTACAATATTTTAACATGGTTCCTTACAGTACAATATTTTAACATGGTCCCTTACAGTACAATATTTTAACATGGTCCCTTACAGTATAATATTTTAACATGGTCCCTTACAGTACAATATTTTAACATGGTCCTTACAGTACAATATTTTAACATGGTCCCTTACAGTACAATATTTTAATATGGTCCCTTACAGTACAATATTTTAATATGGTCCCTTACAGTATTATATTGTTACATGGTCCTTTCAGTACAATATTTTAACATGGTCCCTTACAGTACAATATTTTAACATGGTCCCTTACAGTACAATATTTTAACATGGTCCCTTACAGTACAATATTGTAACATGGTCCTTTACAGTACAATATTGTAACATGGTCCTTTACAGTACAATATTCTAACATGGTCCTAGCAGTACAATATTTTAACATAGTCCTTACAGTACAATAATTTTACATGGTCCCTTACATCCCTGTTTGAATGGTTCATTAAAAAAAACCTAAAAGTTGGGTGAGCTTATAGCTGGGTAATCACAGTATATTTAATGGTGCTAAATTATAATGTTTTCATGCCAAAATCATTATTGTACATAAAAACCATTCAAGGATCATGCTATGGGATCATGCTATGACCACTTTAAGTAAATAAAGAAACGGTCACTAAAAAGGCACAACAGACTTTGCTGGAGAACAAATTCAATCTTAGCAATATTTTTAAACATTCTGTCAGTGTCACAATAATTTATGTATACGAACTTGCACATGAAATAAAAAATCATCCACTTAAGAAAAAATAATTTTATGACATGGAATGAGGAATGCACTTTGTCATGTAGTATTCAATCATGTCCCATCGGCGTTGTTAGCATTTTACAGCCTTGGAACCACTGAACGCCTAGTTCTAATTACTATAATTCCATGCGTAACCGTGAAGAAAGATCTTTTAAAACACAAGACTACAACTCATGAATTACAGAAATTACAAGATAGTTCATTGACCTTGCTATCTACCGACAATTTTGTTAGATCTGACTTGAGGAATTAACTAAAACCCCAACTCTTCCTCTAAAAGGAAAGACATTATTCTAATGATACATTAGTCACATTGGCTCATGTAAGATTTATTAGACAAAATGATAAAATATGCTTCGTAAATGATAATTTAGGAATTTATCTGTCTACATAATTCAGAGGTTCCTACAGTATGTATGGGTGTCGTTTTGATGAATAATATTTTTTTTAGCCGGCACAAAAATAGTTTTAGTTGGAAGCTGCAGGCTTAAAATGACAAGATTGAGTGTGCTATCCAGAATAACCTTCAAGAAATAGTGTTCAGAACATCACAATACATAAAATTAGTAATGACCTCTAACATCACGAAAATGTCTTCTACATGCCCCGGCAACCACTGGTGCAGTGCCAACCAATACCAAAATAAGGCTCATTATGACGTGATAGTGGAGAAAATTTAAGTTGTAGAACCAAGGATCCTGGGCTTGGAAGGCAAGCATCTTAACGCCACGATATAGCTCCACTCCTGATCCCAAAATGATCAGATTTGGGTAACAACTCTGGAGTTACAAATTGCTCTATGGTTTTGGCTTCTTTAATAAAGGCTTGTATATATGATTGTATACTGTCCTCTACAGGGTGTAGACACTATGTACCCAGGTTATTCATTTTGGAAGAATCAATATTGAAATAGTAACATACAACTTTCTCAGTGCCAAAAAGACAGTTACTGATATTACATTATTGTTCAAGTTAACATGCCTACATTACAATTTTCATCAGTATTCATTGCATTCTATTTGGTAACTCTTATAGAAACTCATAATGCAAAAATTGTTTCTTAAACAAAATACATAAAAATACAACTAGTTCAAATCAATGAAATAAAAAATATTTTTATACTTCTATAAATTTAATTTGAAAGATAAAATTCAAAACCTATACCTTCCAATAGATTTTTTTAGTATTTAAAAAAAAAATCTAAATATAACGGATGAAGAAATGTACCTTATGACGCAAAGGAACAATAATTACATCACACAAATGCAAACGTAAGTTGAAATTCACAATTGTGTCATAAACTGGAACTTTCATTACTACACGTGTTGAATATAAAGTTTTTTTTCTGTAATAGCAAAACAAAAAACTATCCAACTGCACTACGCATAAAATCGACAAATTTACAGACAGAAAGCTTCTTTCTTACTATTTCTATTTACTTTTAAACTGAATAGTAAATAAAAATCACAGATCAATGAAGCTAGTTCAAATGATAGTAAACATTATAGAATGTTATCTTTGTTTCCCCAAGGTCTCATTCACCTAATCAAATATTTAACAGGATGTTCATCAAGAGGATGTTTAATGGGAGATGTGCACCAACAATGGTATAGGTTACGCAGTGGTAGAATATTACCACTCGACAGGACACGCAAATGACCTGTACACAGATAGCAATAGATATTACGTCCTTCCTCCAGTTGGTACAGTGTACTCTGACTTGGGGATCAATTAAAACCAGATGACATCATAACTGCATGTGCCAAGTCTAGACTTCACTTCTTTAGTTTACTCCGACAACACTTCTATGATACAAGTGGTAACCATATTATTAAAGGGAAATTTTGGATTATTAATAACAACACCATGTTGAGTACACATGTACTGTACTATAAAAAGAAACTAATACAAAAATATCAAGTCAAAGCAATTTAAACTTCATAGAACTTTTTAAAGTTTTATTCTTCGTTCCTTTAATAGTTATTGTACCCCGACAATCTTCCATGTAAAATACTGTAACAAGTGGTTGTGCTGTGAGATTTAAATCCCATGGTATTCGAGAGTAATCAGAATTTTAACTCCCGATCACAATCTGTAATTGTCATATCGATTACAATTGATTACTTTTTTGTAGCGCCGTTACACACACGTTTTGATTGCAATTGAGTGTGGTTTGTATTGCAATTATTACAACCGACTGAAATGTGATGCTAGTTAAAGTAAATTTTAATAATTTTTCAAAAGAACACAACCCATGATATATCAAATACTGGACCATATATAAACATATGTTTCTACAAGTGTTATGATATTGTGTAGTTGTTCGCCATATAAAATTTCACAACTACAAAGTCAATGTTACCAAAGTAATAATGATTTAATTCCCATATGAATTTCTCATACAAATTTTGTATTAACTTGTTTAATTTTCTTATACCGGTTAATAAAACTTGATATTCCTGACGCAATGTAGCATTGTCCGAATCTTCACAACCGAATATGAACTTCATCTTCTTAGAAACATATAGGAATATTGTATTTCATTGAAAAAATAAAAAAATATTAATAACTTGTTTTTGGCAGCTGGTTGGCAGCTAGTTACCCAGTATCACAAGTATCCTTTGTGCACTGCTCATTTTGAAAAATATATTTTTCTTTTCTACTCAAAAGCCATAATCGCACTTTTTTTGGTAAAAATAACAGAAACTCTAGCTATTTTCCCATAATTAGTCCAGTGCGGACAACACAGGAACTTTACCTAACCACGAAAAAAAGCAAACTTACCATGCGACACAGTTGGTTTAACTGAGTCCTGCCTACCCAGGTACTGATCAGGTCAGTTTGACCAAGCAGGAAAGTCAAATGCGAAAAATGGAATTTTGGGTAAATTTGTCCAAGTGATATTATAGAAATCGCCTTCATTGGTCAATTGGGTACTCCTGTGAATTGCAACCTTGAGTAACATGCGTTTGTTTTACCAATCTTTCAATTAAACTTCTTTATCAGAGATCATCTCACCAATATTGATTACATATGCAATTTAAGCCAAAGCGTTCAAGGAGTTTGGGGAGGGGGAGGGTGGCGCTGTGGTCTCCAGCAAATTACCTTTGACGCGACCTTACTCTGGAATTTCTCAAGGTTGACAGGTGTGTAATTTAAACCATACTAGAGGTTTCTATGTTCACTCTAACCATTTGCCAAGTCACCTATGGCTACTTATGGAACGCCATTTACGCAACAATGACTTCGAATGAAAACCTCCTTCGATCGTCGAGTGAGAACCTGCTTTGAACGACGAAAAGTGCTTCGAACAATACAAACTGCTTCAAATGAAAAAACCTGCTTCGAATGACGAAACGTGCTTCAAACAATACAAACTGTGTCGAATGAGAAAACCTGCTTCAAATGAAAAACTGCTTCAAATGATGAAATGTGTATTGTTCGAAACAGGTTTTCTCATTCGAAGCAGGTTTTCTTATTCAAAGCAGTTTCTTTTGTTCGAAACACGTTTCGTCATTCGAAGCAGCTTCTCATTCAAAGTAGGGTTTCTCATTCGAAGCAGGTTTTCTTATTCGAAGCAGCTTGTATTGTTCGAAAAACATTTCGTCAATTGAAGCAGTTTCGTCATTCGAAGCAGGTTTTCTCATTCGAAGCAGTTTGTATTGTTCGAAGCATGTTTCGTCATTCAAAGCAGGTTCTCAATCGAAGCAGGTTTTCTCATCCGAAGCAGTTTGTATGGTTCGAAGCAGGTTTTCATTCGACGATCGAAGCAGGTTTTCATTCAAAGCAATTTGGCTAAAATAAAAATGACCCCTTTTTCCAAATTGGCTAAATGAAAATCTCAAAAAATGTCAATTTTTCAGCCATTTTTATTGGTTTTAAAACAATTTGGCTGAAAAATGTATAATTTGGCTAAATAAATCGATAACCTTAGCCATTTTCGGTTGATGTTATGTTGTAACACTAACTTTGATCATTTTCATAAGGATGGGGATGCCATTGACCTTTCGATATTCCTATGCAGATTTTCAAGTATTTCAATTAGTTATCAAAGCAGATGAAACATAAAAATCCATCAAATACTAAGAAAATAGCCAGTAGCATGATTTTCTTTTATATTAAAAATACCTCATCATCATAAAAATTACCAAGAAAGTATGTTAGTGGAATATATTATAAATAACCTGTACTATTTGAAAGGGCATTTGAGTAATCAACTTGATGAGAAAATTGTAAGCGAAGTTCACTGGATGAAATCATAGATTATGCCCCAACAAACATTGTATTATCATTGATTAAATAACTAAGACACCATAAATGATTGACTGCGAGTTTACTGTTATTCGGATTATTTTTTTAAATTGCAGATAGAAAATAAATATTATGAGAAAAAATATATCACACATCTCAGTGGCAATCCATTTCATTATACCATATAAATTAGAAATTGAAGATATACATTCAAATTATTGAGTTGAATTGAAATTATATCCGTCAGTGAGTTCATATAGCAATTTAATCACCAGTTTTTTTCTATCAGTAGGATAAGCAAGTACTATTTGTTTATCAGTGTTGTTTGGCTTATTCTCCTTCTGTTGATTCACACATGTGTGATTTACAAACACCTTATCAGGTAAAGTTGAAAGGATTCATTGGTATGTGAAATGTGACTGATTTCTCACCTTTAAACTGGTTTCACCCTTACCTGGCAAACTCTTAAGGTGCAATACACTGAAATAGTGACCTTTTTTACACCTGAATTCATGGGTATAAATATAAGTAGAGGGTGCTATTTTCTATACTTCGCTTGGTTTTATTTAAATTGGAATGGATTAAACATGTCAAAATTGCTGAGAACAATGAATGGTTTTAGGCCTGAACCATGCAGATAGCGCTAATCCACTAGTGTACATAGCGGTTCAGCTCTCCTGAGTGGATCAACAGAGATCCAACTTTTGGCCTAGCTTGAATTATGTATCCTTTTAAATGTAAATTAAAACCAGATCAATTGTGTTCTACTTAATTTAAGACTAAGGTAGATGTTTACTAATACTTTAAAAATCATCATACTTGCTAAATTCAATGTGTATTTCAACCAAATTTTTGGGTAACATTCGCACTCGCCCGATGTTATGAGACAAGACTTCACTGTTTGTTTTGGTTCTTGTACCCACGACGGCGAGCTTTCGTGACATCACAGGCCATTGCTAATTCGGTCTATTAAGCAATACAGAGGATAGATTTAAAGGCTGTATTCTACATTCATTGGACATTTTCTCATTAGATAGTCCATCTATCAATCAACAATAACTCATTCAAAGACTAAGATGGAAACGAACTGCTGACGCAAGTTAAAGACAGACTCCGGAGCAAAAATTTTTTTTTATATGTTGTAGACGTTGATGTTTTAAGACATTTTGGGGGTGTTTCAATTAAAAAGCAAAAACGGTTAAGGA
>JAOTQE010032942.1:0-10243 GCA_025631205.1 Nesometra sesokonis
CTATGGAACGCAATGGGTGCCTTTTAATCGTCTTTCACGAATTAAACCGAATCACCGTCTTGAACCAAGACTAATGTACTAGGCAGTTGGAGATGCAGACTTTTAGAAAAGGGGAGGGCGACAGAGAGTAAAATTTGTTGGGGGACCGGTGGCATGCTCCCCCGGGAAATGTTAGTCTTTAGGTCCGGAAATGGCCTCAGGGGCGTGTTAAGGGATCAACTCTTCTCTTCGATTGCTGAATATTTTCGTTTTATAGACAAGGTTAATAATAAGCTATTGATATATTTTACTTTCCGAAAGAGGCCAAAGCCGGTCCGATCCCCCTCTATAAATCCGCCCCTGGAAGGGATGAGTCTGCAGGTGAGAGCCAGTTGTATAATTTGTTTGACGGTCGTCTGATCCCCTCCCCAGTGGTGGCGCCAGGATTTGCCCGACGGGGGGGGGCATGGTCCCCGACAGGGGGCCATGGTCCCCGACAGGGAGAATGTCCGGGTGGGCGTGGTTGCCCGTTTGGTTTTGATGAGCAAAAAAAAACGTTATTTTTCCGTTTTTCGCACATTTTGGGTCTATTTTTCTATTTTTTTTGGGTCACTTATACAATATTTTTATTTTGCTTTTCTCCGACGAAAATGGTCAATCTTCCCCAACGGGAGGGCCAGCCTTCCCCGACGGGGGGAGGGGGGCTCCCACATCCCCTTCTCCAGCCAACAATAGAGAAAAGTGTGCCAACTGTTCCAAATCAAAGCTAAAGTTCAATGCTATACACTCAATTGCGTTTGTGTTGTCATCATTAGTGGCTTGATGTGCGCAACCCCGAAAGGCATTCGTGCGAAAAATCATTAAAAATTTAAATGACCTATTAACTGTCCATGATTACAATGTGAAAGACATATATCGATTTGAACTTAGGATATTTTATCTCTTAAACCCTTAAGCGATGCATTATGCCACTTTGTCATACAACACTTATCCCCTTATTTTCTAAGTGATGAAACCAACACCCCTTCCTCTATTCGGTGCTAGTCTACCCAATTAGAACAGCCACATCCTCAATTAGAACAGGTTGTAATTAAGAAATGTAGAATACGGTGTATAATGTGACAGTGCCCTTGACATGTTTTAATATTATGACAACATTCATTGTCTTCGCACATTATTATTGGGTTTGTGTTTCAAAGATTAGGTCAACTAAAAATTTAGTTTCGTTGAATTACAATCGAGGGAGTCATAGTCGGTGGTAAATTGAGCATTGGAGATGATAGTTCGGACGGACGGACGGATGGACTGACCAATAAGTTTATGGCTTTATAAATATGAAGTATGGAGGGATGGACGTACCCATTAATAGGCTAATTGGTGAAGGATAGATGTGCAGCATATGGATACGTACCTTCGCAGGGGCGCATCCAAGAATTAGGAAACGTGGGGCGGGGATGTGTAGTCAATTTCACCGCGAGCAAGTACCCCCAGTCTGAACTTGACAGTAAAAATGTGCCATCCATCTATTTTACGAGTCTTTCTCTGTAGGGTGCAAGTTTCCTCACAAAAAGTGGGGATGGGGTGGAGTAGGGTAGTTGCTCTTTATATAGTGTAGGGCTAAATATACTTTTTTTCCACTTCTGAAAGGTGGCTCAGGGCCCCCTCTTCTTTGGATACTCCACTGCTATGCATTTATATAATACTAAAATGATAATGAATAACATCGAAATGTAATATGTCGGACTACTGTACTTTTAAATTAAAAATCTTAAGCCATTGTTTACTGATTTACTTGATTACGTTCTCAATGAATCAGATCAGATTCCCTTTCACAAAAATGCTCCATCAGCCGTTCTCTTAAGAGAACGAATAAATGAGAGAGATTAGGCCTATGGATGAACAGTATTTGATAAACAGTTACTGTCATGAATGAAACAAACCGATTAAATGATGATGGGTTCACCTGTCTTATTTAGATATTTAAATTCACTTAAATGTAGGCCTAAGGTATCTCACGGGGAATGAAAAATGAGATCTCCGTTACGCTTACTCAGTCGCTTACTGCTGCTTGAATTCCAAAAAGTACAAGCGATTCTTTACATTCTGTTCTGCTAGCTCTCGGCTGCCTCTCGGCGTTTTTCGAATTCGTTATTTTAGTCTCTCCATCTCGTTGTTTCCGAGTGAAAATAAAGGGATTTCCTCTGTGTGACGATAGCGATCTTTTACAATAATTGGCTGCTGTGCGTTTCGTACCCATGGGAGAACACGAGTATTACCATTTTAAGCATTAATATCGTTAGCTTGTTTTCCTTGTAGCTTAAGCAGAAAATAATTTGCAATAATATTATATGTTATATTGATAAAGCCGCATTTTTAACATAGTTTTACTTTATAAGTTTACAATAATATACAATTGTTGCTGCTATCTATTGGAGAACATGTACCATTTTAAGCGTCGGTAACATGTTTGTATTTTAAACAGAAACTATTTTGTAATGATATTAGGCTGTATTGTACGCCTACTGATAAAACCGGAGATCATAGTGTAAACATAGTTTTAATTTCTTTCAATAACTTATTTATTCATAATAATATGGCAATATACAATTTCTGTGTGTTGTGTGTGAACACGTATTACCATTGCGTTAATATCGTTAGTCTGTTATCATTGCATTTGAAACAGAACTAATATTATATTATTAGGCCTACTGATAAAGCCGCGGCTAAAAACGTGAACATAGTTTTACTTTGGTAATTTTACAATAATGCGCAATTTCTGTGAGTAGATTACATTTTAAGCCGTAACATTTTTTCGTAATTTGTCTGTGCCTCCGATAGTAGTCGGTTACAACAGACGGTAATATTCTAGTATAGCATGTTACCGACTGAGTTCCCGCCAATGTAGAAAAGTCGACAATTAGCCTACATTACTAACTTTACTGCGGTTGATTGTGATCTAAAAAGCTCCAACTTTCATCTGTGGTTCATAATGAACTAACAAGCACTAAACTTCTGTTTAAAATATATCCTTTATTACGTTATTGAACTCTTTACCGCCGATTATGTTCAGATAATTACCGTTGATGTCGTCAGGGTATGACCAATGTGATTTTTGTCTGGACATACTCATAGCCAAGCTCTTTACCATATCTATAACTTATGATTTATTGATCCTGTATGTTGACATTACATTAATAGCGGAACAAGAGAATTGGCTGATTTATGTAGGCATTAGTACCCTTGTTATGCTGCAAAAGTAGAACAATCTATGTAGGCTATATATGGACATTTTTAAATGTTGATGTCTAAAAGATCACCAGGCCTATTTCTCATTTAGGCTACCTACTTATCCATTTTCTTTTATTTAACCATTATCTGTTATGTTCTTAGTCTTTGTTCAAGATGAAATCGGACACCAAATGCGTTCCATACCAGGTTGAGTGCCATATATAATACTAAATCCACTGAGGGACATGAGGGACTCCTAAAAATCGATTGCAATTTCACTCCACAGGAGTGAAATCTTCACTTTTTTGCAGACAATAATAGTGGATTTGGAGTGCTGATGATTCACTCTTTTAAAAGTCGTCCCTTGGGTCACTCTCATTCTTTTAAATTCACTCCAAAAGAGTGAAGGTTTGCTCTTTTAAATTAAAAGAGTACAGTGTATTAATATAAAAATTCTGATTTTGCTTTAGTAAGTTTTATGCTGTTTCAATATTATTTTAACTAATGACAACTAACACGAACTTTTTTTTACCCGTCCATACTCTACAGTTTCCGACAGGTGTTGAGTGACAGCTTTTATTACCCTCACCCCACTGAAGTGGGGAGAGGGTATTGCAATGAGCTGCGTCTGTCTCTGTGTGTGTGTGTATGTTTGCATCCATATCTCAAAAAACTATTGGGCCGATTTACTTCAAATTTTCAAACAATGGCAGAACTAACCTAACTAGTCCTCCCGAGGTTTGCTGCTGGTCCACCTTACCACAAGAATTCTGTATTCAAATCTATATGATTTTGTGTCTACTGCCCTCTCTTATGTGACAAAAAATACAGTAGATACTAAACAGGCCTGACAGTTCACTGTACTCTAGTCCTATCTGTTAGCTATTGTCATTAAAATTCTAAACATAACCTTTCTTGACCCTGAATAGAGTATGTAGTAGTAGGTTTATTCTGTGTGTCGACTGATACCTCCCTGGCCTGATCATTATCACAGGCAGTGAAAGTAAGAAAAGAGTGAAAACTACGGCTAACAGACACACAAAGAGGGAAAAACATAACATCCTTCAAAACATAGGCGAGGGTGTAATCGATTACTTTGTCTTGTTTAATATTAAAAAGGTAGTAAAATATAATTATAATGATATAAGCTGTACCGCGTTCAGTGTTGCAGCGACAAAAATCGAATTAGGATATAAAACAAAATAGCATTAATGACATAATTATTAAGGTATCAACCAGCAACTTTATATAAACATACTGGGAGTTGAAAATGTAGGTTTAGGTCTAATATAATATTTTATAGTTTACGCTAATTTTCCTTATTTGATGTGAGTGTGTGCTTATTATTTTGACATTAAATTAAAAGTACACAGTATATTTCTTCCATCAACCCAGTTAATGAAATATAGGCCTAATTGAAGTGTTAAATTCAAAAGAACTGCATCTGGTTTCAAATAGGCCAACGCTTGTCAGGGGCGGATACAGGATCCAGCAAAAGGGGCGCCTTTTTCAACGTCTGGGTGGACGTGGTTGCCCGTTTGATTTTGGCAAGAAAAAACGTTATTTCCCCCTTTTTCGTGTCCTAGTATCCTGTTTTGGCTCATTTGTATGTCTACTTTTATTTTTAGGATCAATTTTAAATCTAGCGCTCATAAAGGGGGAGGGTGGCCCAACTACGTTTTGGTGACAATAGAGGGCGCGCGTCAGCTCCCCCCCCAACACCCACAAATCCACCCCTAATCGTGGAATTATTTTTATCTTGAAAAAAACCCAATAATCATCCATGATGAAAGACGGAATAAAAATCACGACGCTGGTAACAAAAAGTAGGTTTTAACTTTGTCAAAGCTAGAGTAATTTCATACAAAATAATTAGATAATCTTAAATATTTATTCAAGCATGGGCGCTGTGAGGTATTCGTTGAAATTGTACAGTATAGGAGACCTACTACATTTGATACATTCTGAATATAAATTTATTTTATGATCGAATAAAATGAAATTGGGTCAAGGTTTCATGTTGTAGATGAAAGCAATAGGTGAGGGGAAGTGAAATGGTGGGGTACGTCGATCTTTACAGATAGGATGCGGGGCCAAGGCCGTACAGAACTTGTTAGTGAGAAAAATAACTTATCCCAAAATATTAATATTACTTCGCATAGGTAGAATAATGCAGCCTAAATTACAGTGAAACTTCTGGCCTACAGATACTGTAGTATAAATGGAATGAAGCAGGCCTATACTTCAAATGTACCATGTCGAAGTTTCTATCGAAGTTGGATTCGTTTATAATTATTCGACTTGATTTATTTGCTCCGACACTTACGGTAGATATTTGAACCATAGTTCAGTCCAATTGTAATAGAATTCTCACGATTGAACACAAATACATCAAAAACAGAACAGTTTTCATTGGATATTTGTAATATATGTAATTTTTATTTTATTTTATTTTATTTTTTATTGTTTATTTATCCGATGTTCGGGGACACCAAGGATATCCTCACGAAAGTTTATCTACAGTGTTTTTTTTTATTCTGGAGTACACCTGGAGAAAATACTCGAACCTTTTCGAAGAGTATTATGCGTTCTTCAACGTGAACATGAACAGTGTTGACTACGGGATCAATGGTTTAACGTCTCATTCGAAAGAAGGATTTTAAATCGCAAGTCGAAACACGGAGTGACGATGTATACGGTCTAGCCTGTCTCACATGCCTTACAACGGGTTTATTCACTTTGATTGCTTGATTCCGTTTAAGGCGCTATTGACATCCCATACTCAATTATTTAATTTACGGCTAAACTAAAGTAAGGACTATGGGACGTCACTAGCGCCTTAAACGGATCTAGCAATAAAAGTAAATAAACCCGACAGTAAGGCCTGTGAGATAGGCTATATACGGTCGAACCCGGAACCAGCGAGTTTCCACGTGTCTCCAAAGTGACTACCACCCGTTTAACTCCAGTCTCACTTCTAAGCATTGGTCACAAGTATTCATCAAATTATCTGAAATATCATGCCATTGAGTCACATAATCAATCGACTAATTGGTAGAAAACATTGATTAATTGTTCATTATTTAATTATCTGATTTTCAATTTAGTATAAAACATAAAATAGAATTCCCAACCTGCTTTACATACATCATTGTGATACATAGATGAACACATTGCATTTTTTAAGGTACATTTTGATTACTATAACAACATTATCATTAACAACAGAAGGTATCTGTCTTCTTGGGATTTATAAATTCTCCATGCTGATAATCTCTTAATCGTATCTTACACTTTACACTAAGACATTAGAGAATTTCAGCATACATTCAAAATTCAAGATTTTTATTGCTACAAATGGGCTATTATCCGCTAACAATTAATTACAACAATATATATATACAGTGTGAGTTACAGGGAAGAGTTAATGGGAATCGGAATAGAGCCTTACAATTATCAGGATAACTTTATATGCCTATCTTTTAAGAATTTTCAAAATAATTCATACTATATAGGCTACTTAGGCAAAAAAAACACGATTTTTGATAGTAAACAAAGATTAATGAAAGGCGACCATCATGATTTTCGAGATCTTTTAGGTCTGTCGCGGTTTGGCAACAAAAACACAAACATAATTTTAAGCCTAAGTGTTAATACTGTTAAAGTGTGTCTGGTTCCTATAGTGAGATGCTGTGATTTTGTCGCCTATTACTTATACTGTACATAAAATATTTTAGCTTCCAATTTTCACGCAATTTCAAATAGGCCTACCTCCATGCTTAAAACAGGGGCGAATTAAATTTTGTGTTTTGCCAGCACGTATATAGGTCAATTTTCCGTGGTCCAGGTACAGGAAAATTAAGCAGTCTTATATTTGGATTTGATAAGCAAATTAAAAAGACTTCTGCTCTGTTTTGCGAACATTTTGCAAATTTTACGTTTTAAGTGTTCATTTGCCTTTCAGGTGGCCCTCATAACAGATGGCTCTTTTAAGGGCGGCCCTCAAATATATTGTGGGTTGCCAGCTCTCGCGGCCAAGTTTCAGCAGTCAATGAGGTACTGGACAGTCATACAGGTGAACAAATCTGCATTTGGATCTGACATGTAAATTAAAATGGCTTCAATTTTGCAAATTTTACGTTTTTGTTAGTGCCTCATTATTCCCAACAGCCGGCCTTTTTAGAGGCGCATTCAAACCTTTTAGGGGTTGCCAAGACATCCGGTGAGTGAAACTCCTGTGTCCGCCATTGTAACAGATCTATTTAAGTTAAAATTTGGCTAATAGTTAGGTCTATTTTGTTTTAATTTTACATAGAGCAGAACCCATCAAGGGTGATGGTGGCGGGGGTGTGTAGTTGTGGGGAAGTGCCTGCTTAATACACGTCTAATCAAAACAGTGGAACTTTAGGGTGAATAAAATATGAAGGTGTTTACCATCATATCTAACAGTAGTTATTTAAAATACCTATTAAAACAGGAGGGTAGTATATTTACAATGTATATCATTTTATACTTGTCTGGAGCATTTTGGTAGGATGGTCTGATTAAAAATAGAGGATATCTAAGTGGTTGCCATAATCCCGCCGGGTCCGAGTATCATCATACCTTGTATTTAGCTTGCATGACGCATAAGCTAATATTACTTGAATGACCAACTCAGTTCTAATACGATTTACGGTAGAGTACATTTTTTCATTATTTTAAGATAAATGCGATCCGAAATGAATGTTGACGTCAGTCATATTATCCACTAATCATCAAACAAAATAAACAAAATCCCCTGGGCCTCAAAGGCTACGATGCAAGGTAGCATGTCTGGAATGATACGGTATTATGAAATTGTGAATTATTATATCATAAGTAATATAGGAAACAGCTGAAAAGATGAACAATGAATCCTCCGGAAACTTAATAGCAATCGTTCAAAACGATCTCTTAACTTCTAAACAACAGGGACATCGTCTCAGGGGAGTGCCGGTTGCCATGGATACGTAAACTCCCTATAGAATCTAAGACAAAAAATATGCTATCGGAAGTTATTAGTATTGTAATCAAGACAAGAAAACCTAACCACGATAAGAGTGTGATAAAAATTAAATTAAATTATCAAGAACGAAATTATAATCGAGTGCATCCTTAACAGACAGACAGACAGACAGACAGATCAACTACTGTAACCAACTGGATGACCGACAAAAACAGTGAGGATGTTGAAAAAAGTTAAATTTAATGGGTGAAACCGACACCGAGTGTATAGGCGATGTGTGGATGCCATAATTCACGCCCTCCTTAACAAAGAACAAGATCTAACAAGACCAGGGGGACCCACTGAACCCCCCCCCCTACCCACCCAAAGAAAAATGGCAGAATATGATATGCATGCGATAAATTTTTGCACCTGTGCGGCCATCTAAAAGTGCCCCAGCCAGAATCTATAGAAATGCATCATTGGCGGGCCCTGGACCAAAGCCTATACTGCCATCAGTTTTCTGTTAAAATATCACATCTGTGCTTGTCTAACTTGGCATCTAGGCATCGCCTCACCCCCCCCCATCCCCCTCCCCACATAAAACATTACATATATTAACAGGAGTTACTATGCCTTATTGTATAACACAAAACCTTGAATTTTACTTTTAAACTCAATCATCTAATGAACGTGACAAGGATAACAACAAACAGAAGTGTTGACTGATTCCATCTATTGTTTGGTTAGTAAAATATAAATGAATTACCTAATACATAATTAAACTATCAGACCGAAAATCATAATGTACAAGTTTTTGTGAACAAAGGAATTATGAATTCAAAAATAAAACAATGAATTTATTATAAGGTAAAAAAATAATTACAAACAGGCAGAGCGAAAATTCCTTGGGTGATTACAGGCTACAATATGGAACAAAGATAAAATGTCTAAAACATGCTAGTAATTTATAGAATGAGAAAATAAAATAGTGAATTCATAATACGCTTAATATTATAATACTTCATACCCTTAAAGCGAAAACAAAATTATATTATAATAAATTGGGACAGGATACTTGACAAGGACTCGCGATTATAGATAAGATGATTTGCTATCAACACAAAGACCTTAAAAACGTCTATGTATTAGTTTATTATTTGATGGCATATTAATTTATCGCATGGGTACAAGATGTATCTGCTAAAAGAAATGCACAACACTAAAAGTGAGATTTTAACACACCTCAAATTATACTACAGCACTTGAAGAAGTATATGAAAATCACCCAGGGTCTTTAGAATCAAAACTCTGGCAAAAAAACACTCCAGGCGCGGAATTATGATTTATGGAGGGCGCAGCCTCCCCCACCCCTATTATCGGCAAAACGTAGTTCCGCCCCCCCCCCCCATATTGGGGGAGCCGGGTGTAAAATTGACCCCCAGAAGCATAAATATAGTTAATTTCGAGGCCAATAGGCTACCAGAACACGCCAAAAATGTGGAGAAAAAACCTTTTTTGCTCGCCAGTACCAGACGGGCAACCACGTCCATCCGAACCTGAAAAAGTGCTCCCCCACCCTTTGCACTTTAAAAGCTGAGAACCCTTGTCCAGTGTTTCATAGGACAACTAAGAACCCCTGAACAACTATAGGTTTTACATAACCATACAATAATTGTTATTGTAAATTAATTATAATAAACGTCAGGCCCGAAACCAGGTAAAGGGTATTCCTGCCAACTTTTTTTGGCTCCAATGCGTGAGAAAAACCCCGCCACCACTAACTGGGCCACATGCTCTTCAATTTCGCGATCTGACAAGCAAAAAAAAAGACACCTGACCATGTTTTGCCCCATTCTGCCAAAATTATCGCTGTTTTAGGGGCGGTTTTACCGTATTTTGCTCTACATTGTGTTACGCGTCAGAAAATCGATTGACATGACTGTTTATAAGTGAGGATGCGTGGGATAAGGGCCCCGGTGGGGTCAAGAGGAAACGCCCCCTCAGGGGCGTATCCAGGATTTGGCGAAGGGGTGCTCAGTTTGAGAGTCACAACCTACCTCAGCCCCA
>JAOTQE010032953.1:0-10243 GCA_025631205.1 Nesometra sesokonis
TACCTCCCTGCCTAAACTGCCAAAAGTTTTTCAAGCGTCACGGAGACCTTACTAAGCGTCACGGCCGTACCTTAAGCATCACGGTAGTCTTCCCAAGCGCCACGGTACCGTGACGCTTCAAGGGCCTGGGGAGAACACTGAAACATCATAACAATCTGTACAGAATATACCTGTTTGAAATCCTTAAATTTTTAATTTTTCCTTGAAAATCGTTTGTGAAGCACCACTTATCATGAACAGTTATGCAATTCACTGAATCTCATTTTACCTTGCTTATGAAAAAAATGCCTTCACTAAATGAAATTTAGATATGATTTTGTGACTGGTGGTACAATTCAAAGTTAGAAATATGAAGGTCTGTAAACTAAAGTGTATCACCAAATTGGATCTTTCCTAACAAATAATTATATCACATTTTGTAAAACTGTCAAATTTTTGGATGACCCATTTCGGTGAATACCTTGAATTAAGGAAACTTTAACCTTGTACCTTCCTATGCATGTTTCTTGTTTTCCTGTTCTCTGTAATTCTTCTATTTATATTGTTTTGACTAAGATTTGACCTTGTCCTTCTTAATAACATATGGACAATGATGTACAAGAACATCTCAATGTGAATACTACATTCATTTAACTACAGTACTATATGCTATTTACAAACACATTTGATCTAGAATTTTGGAATATTTTATCTCTATTCGGGTAAGGTACTTTCAGAATTTGGTTGCCCAAACAATTTATACTTGGCATACCCTCATAATTCTTATTTATCTTGTGGAAACACACCATTGATTTATTTGAGCTTTCCACTCATAATTCTTTTTATTTTGTCTTGCAGGCTACACCAATCCCTCCAGGAGTAGCCCCTGGTGAGCAATCTATTGGTTGGAGACTTGCAAACAGACCACCAAAGTCAGGACTTGGAACTCTTAAAGTTGTTGATGATGCCATAGTGGGCCAACAAAAACGATCTCACAAGAAGACTTTAAGTTCACCAGCTAAAGTACTTACAGGAAAAAATATGTATACAAAGAGCTCTTTTGGGTCCGGCCCTGCCGTCACCCTGCAGGATATACAATTTGCAAATGTCAGTACACCTCAGAAGGAGAATACAAAATCGCCAAAAGTAATGTTAGTCGATGTACAAATGTCTTGGAAAGGACCTGTTCGAAATGTTAGTCAAGAAACTGTTGCGAATAATAACAACAACCAGGTTGATGAGTTGGCTCTATCGATGCCAACTGCTGTCGTTCATTCTAGTTTGAAGCGACAAGGTCCGGTCACGCCAAACGTAGCCAACAAATACAGAAACAACAGTGTGAGATCTAACAGACCTAGGAATGGTAGCTATTTAGCATCACCGGAGAGCTCTCCAGAGCCTGTTAAAGAATCAGCACCGGTGATGCAGCATTCAGCTAGCCAGCAATCACTATCAAGTGTACTGTCCAACATTAGCGTGACAAGCACTAAGTCTGTATTTAGTGTTGAATGTAATTATAATCAAGTCGAGCAAGGACGTCGACCACCAAGTGTTGTGCCTCCACCGAGGAGGTCTTCTCTAAGCCCAAAATCACATGTACCCACTACTACGGTCAATTATGATCAGGCTTACTCACAGGCTTATAGCAGTAGTCAGACCTACACCAATCAGGCTTCCATAAATCAGAAACAAACCTATGCACAAGTTCACAACAATGCTGAGGCCTACAGAACACAAGCTTATACCAGATCTCAAGCCAACAGTCTGGCATATGTGAACACGCAAGCCTACAATACCACTAATCAGGCCTACAACACTAACCAGGCCTACAACACCAACCAGGCCTACAACACTGAGTCTTATTCGAATTCCCAACCTCTTCAGTATGTTTGCGAAGAGAAACAACTGAATGACGGCACAGCCAGTAAAACATCAAGTCTAGACAGTCTTGATACTGTTGGCAGTGAAGAAGAGTTAAAAGCACATCAGAAACTTAAAAAATCTACTTCAGTAGATAGTGGTCGAGGTGCATCATTATATGATAGCGAAGGAATGTACAAAATTGAGGACATTGCATTAATGATCAAAAATCTTGAACATAACAATGAACATATAGAAACATCGGAATCAACTAATAATAAAGTACAATACACACCTAGTTATGCGCAAAATTTGAACTCTTATAAGTCAACAACTCTGAATAAGGCGACAATACACAGGCCTCAGGCTTGCCAAGAATCAAAATCTGTGGAAGTAATTCAAGAAGTTGATACAGCTGCTAAACAACCAGTACATAATGCATTTTATAGTTCTCTTCCAAGAGGTACAACCTCAAAACGATTGGACAGAAATCAATGGCAGTACAGTTCGTGTACTCTGCCTACAAGACGCATTACGCGATCACAAACTTGTCCAGATGGTGTGGGCTCTCTTGATGCCCGCAGACTTAGTCACAGCGTTGTGGAAGCAAATGTTGAGTTCAGTTCAACTGAAGATAACAGTCCACTCAAGATGCTGAATAGAACGCCGCTTCGATTTTCATCAAGGGGGCGCCGTCCATCACTACCTGCGCAACCTTCAAAATCAATGACCTCTTTTAAGATGTCAGAGCGACCTCTACGGAAGAGTTTTTCAGCAGGTTCAGGAGTACGCTCACCAAAATTTCCATTAACTTCACTTGTGAAGTCCATCAGCTCTGAAAGTGGTTTATCAATAGTGGATACACAAGAACCTTTTGATGATGAAGATGAGGAAGAAGATGATTCTGATGATGAGGAGGAAGACATCTTCAAGTCAAGAATACCAAAGAACCATTTCAAACAAAGACCTCGTTTCAGCCAGGCTCAAGAATCAATGACACGGTTCCAGAAACTGACACCTTGTCAGGAAGCAGAAGATGAAGATGTTTTCAGACGGCATCATCGACCGTCTCCACTAGTTGAAAACTGCTCCGATAATATACTTGAAGAAGAACCAGTTAAACAAGTCCCTCTAACACCTCTTCACCTTGCAAAATCTACCAAAGTACGAGGTCAAGGAAAGAAATCTGTCACGCATAAATATGGTACACCAACTAAGACAAAACGATTTGGTTTTCTAAGTAAATCAAAAGATGATGGAAATGTTACACCTAAAAATACCACAAAATCCCCAAAGAAGTACCCACGGTCACCAGTAAACCCACTTAACAACCCCTCTGTAGAAATGAATAGTGCTTATTTTACAGGAGATTTTTAAAATATTTAAGTACAGGCTGAATCAAGTACAGTTGAACCTTTCGTAAGTGGACACCCTTAGTCTGAAAAAAACTTTGAGAATTGAGAATTTGAGAAATTTCGGATGATAAAGGGAAAAACTTCGTAAAATCAGTTATACGTGCTTAGGCCAGACTTTTTTTATACCTTTTTTATCCCGCCCTCCGATTATGAACAATTATGAAATATTTTACCGACATGTAAATTTTTCCCTATTGCCAAAGAACCAGGTTTGTTCAGAAACCTTGAACTGCGCTAAAGTCTGCTTCCTAATATTTACCTCAAAATGCCTCTACACACTTACAAGAGCTCTTTTTCAGAAATCCCACTAAGTTCCAAATTAATAAAAAGTAGAGTTGAATAACAGTATTTGTTACCAAAAATAAACTTATATTTGTAATAAAATTTTCTTTTTTTCTTATTCTCCACTTTGATTCCCCTGAAAATTTATTTTTGCTAATGAAGAAAATAAAAGTTTATTTTTATTCCGCCCTCCTCTCTGCAAAGTACTTTAAATAAAAAAAAGTTTGCAAAACAAGTTATAAAAAAGTCTGGCCTTATGTCCAACATTTCATGGCCTTCTGAACACAAATTTGTAGACATTGCATTCTATATTTTATCAAATAATATTTATCTTTTTAAAGAGCAGTTGGCAATATGATTTTCAGCCTTTACGGTATAAGGATTTTGTACAGAAATTTGTATCATATAAAAAATCATGAAATTTTCTGGGATGGTCACTTATGGGAGGTAAATTAATATGCAAAATTTTAAGTCAAAAGTGTCTGCAGCCGCTTGCAACTGCGTACTAGAGGTACCAAATGCCCAGATCAGATATTAAGACGAAACAGGCTTTTGAATCGAGTGGCCGTTATTGGAGGTGTCTCCTTACGAGAGGTCCACACATGGAGGTTCAACTATACTAATCCCAGCCCTTGGGTAGAATTCAACATGCATTGACTATTTCGATATCTTGATGTATAAAAAATTAACTTTATGCTGTATTAATAATTGCTGTAAATAGCTAAAAAAAATATTAAGATGAGAAAAGTGAAATGTTAAGGTAGCAATCGATGTAGATATTATATTCAGATGTTGCTTATTTAAGTATCAAAGTAAGTTAAGTATTTGAAATACAATTTTGTGTAACAAAATATGGTGTCCATGATATTTAAGGTGCTGATTAGTTTCAATATTCTTGAATACCGTAAATCTTGGAATGAGTGCCGCCCACCAATAAGGCCTAAAAAAAATCTTTGTTGTCCCATCCCAACCGAACCAAAATTTCGAAAATCAGGATCAGGCATTTTTTACAGTTTTCACATTTTCCAATTTTGTGTTAATTACATAAATAATCCATAAAAGTGTAAGAAATACATACAATTATCCCAGGAATTACATCAAATTTGCTGATTTTGTATCGAAATATATTAAATATAAAAAAATGTAAAAAATACTATTATCCGGAAATTACAAGAAACACTTAAAGTGATCAAAAATTTAAGTATAGGAAATAAATAAAAGATTTTCCAATTGACCAACAATTTTGCACTTGGGTAACAAAGATTTTTTTAGGCCTAACGAAATGTGATTTTTATTAGATAAGTGCCACCCTTTAAAGTGTCAAATAAGAACCATGCCAAATTGGATTTTTGTAGATAAGTCTTGAATAAGTGCTATGGTACTTAATCATATATATGCCATACTTACTTAAGTGGCGGTTTTCATCGCTGTTGGTTGGAATCTGAATAAAATGTAAGCCCACCCAACATCTGAGTTATTTTATACATGAAATAAAATTGTCTACACAAACCTGGGTATAATCCCAACCAGAAACTGACTGTGATTCCATTGTTGAATGTTAGTTGGCTTATACCAGAGTACATTATGTCTGGTTGTAGACATAATATACTGACAGGGATTCCATGATTAATGTAGTGGGCTTACACCAGGGTTATTGCAGTATACAATGTTACAGTGTTCAAAATAAATAATGCAATGAAGATGGGAAAATCTTCATTAACTTTTATTAACAATAGTAAGCCTTTGCATTGGTTTACCAAACTATTGAAGTATGCATCCACACAATATCATTTTAATACATGCAGTTCTTGAATAAATGGCGCATTGAAGCATCGAAAAACTTCTTTTTCGCAGCACTTATTCTAAGATTTATGGTGAGGTATTTGTTGAAAATATAAGTCACTGTTTTCAAAACTTTATATAAAAACCAATATTTAGACATTAATTTTCTTCACTTTTGGTTTTTAGGTTATATTTGTTATGTTTCACAAATTATAATTTTGAGATTTTAATTTGATTTATAAAGTAACTAATCATGTATTCTGAAGATTTATAGATAGATAATTTGCTAGTTTAAAATCATGAAGTCTTTAATTATACAAAAGTAAATTACATGTGTAAAGATGAATGTTGGTCTGACCTACTTAAAAGTTATTCTAAGTTGGATTTTTTTTCCATTAAAATAACATACTAGAGCTTAAATTTTTAATAGTTGAACTATAAACTTTTATACAAACTACTTGCCCTCATTATTCTTTTCTTTTATACCAATGTGACCAATTTATGCATTTTCCAGAGTGATGCACAATTTACCTTGGGTTCATTCAAAATTAGATTGTAAAATATAGGAAATTTATAATTTTTTTGTATTCCCTGCTGCTATAAACTACCGACTCGCATGACAATGTCATAGTCCAGACGTCTGGATGTATCCAGGGTAGTCTGAATAAACCCAGTGTAGTCTGTTTACTTACAGGGTGGCCTGGATATATCCAGGGTAATCTGAGTACATCCAGGGTAGTCTGAAGGCATCCAGGGTAGTATGAATGCATCCAGGGTAGTGTGAATGCATCCAGATTAGTTAAAATCATAGCAAATACTGTAAAAATAGAAATTGTCACAATACATTGATTTTGCATGCAAAGAAGCTGCCCCTAAAAAAAAATTCATGTGAATGTATTTACCAAATTTTTTTACAGCCCGCCCCGAATCTACTTAACAAATTTAATTGCTGAAATTAACTGCTATTCGCTGTGGTACTCCGCATTTTTTTTCTGCAATTCAAGTCATTGAATGAATGAAACCGGTCAACAATATGTCTTAAAGTTATTTTCTTAAAATTTTTTGATTATGCATAAAAAAAGCTTTCTTGCCCAATTGGGTTTGTAATTTTCATATTACCCGATTTTTTGGCTAAATACATAAAATTATCCAGAAAATATATAAACCTTTAAAATTCTTGAAATCCAACATTTTATAAAATGCATGCAGGCAACAGAGATTTTTTAGGCCTTATGTTGACTGGTGGCAGTGTTACCATAGTAACAGATAATTTATTTGTTACTATGGTAACAAACACCTGATAATTACTTTCATTACATAACTGTTTAGTTAGGACACAGTTTCTAGGGGAAATGTGGTTAGGACTACAATGTTTAAAACAGGCTGCGCAAGGGGTTATCTGGTCAGAGTGACGTCATAACCGTCTTTAGGTTCATTAAAATAGCGTTTTAAATCTCATTGTAATAGTATTGCATATTGATTTAATGCATTTCTAGTGCACCTCTAGGGTAATTTAAAAATCAAATATCAGTTCCATGAACTATACAATTAGGCCTAACTGTGCACGAATGCGCCAGTATTTTTTTTTTCTTTTTTATAAGTTCAATGCATAGAGTTATCCAATGTTAATTTAAAATGTTTGATTTCTGTTCAATATCGAGTACTCGATGTTGAACACATCGTATTCTTTCAGTTGCCTCGTCAATCTTTTTTGACGTTGCCACATTTGGTTTGTAATTTTAGATTCTAGTATATATTTACGTAGGAATGAATCAATAAAAACCAGGATGAAGATGATGTCCTTGTTTTAGCTGTGTTATTCTTTTATTGCGACTTATAAAAATGAATACATGTTTGAAATAATATAATACGGGACTGAAATATGAACGTTTGGATGACGATGATGATGAGGATGATTGATGATGATGATGATCATCATCATCATCATGATAATGATCATGTGATGATCATGATGATGATGATGATTATGATGATGATTGCCTGTATCATTCCTTTATTACAAATTATGAAAAATGAATGTTTGAAATAACAATACAATACGAGACTGGAATATGTACGTTTGTATGAGGAATGATGACGACGATGCTGAAAATGAATGTTGTTCATACCGAGTACGATCACGATGAAGGTCATTCTTAATTTTTGTTACAATATTGATTACAATGTTGAATTGGTGGTGATCGGGATGATGAAGTTCACAACGAGCAGGGGCGGATGCAGACTTTTGGAAAGGAGGGACGGTAGGAAATCAAGGTTTTGGGGGTCCGGGGCATGCACCACCAGGGAAATTTTGGTCTTTAGAAGGGCATGTTAAGGGATCAATTCTTGTCTTATGATTGCTGAATATTTTAATAACATGGATATCTTGTACTTCCCGAAAAGGGGCGGTGGGGTCCCCATAAATCCGGCCCTAACGAGAAACCATCATTTAAGTGAATGGTGAAATTAAGCAACTCTTTTACGTCACATTCCGACAATGAACTTTTCAGCTCAACTGGGTTGTCAATATGAAACAATATCAAGTGAAGTGGTCTGTTTGGCCACTTCGTGACTTCTTTTTCAAGTGTCTTTAAAATCATATGGTAATCGCCTTAGCTTAAACCCTCATTTTAAGTTGCATAAGTGCGCCGTATTTATAATAATTGTTCTCAAAAAGTACCCCTTCTTCCCCCATTTTTGTACATTTTGAATCAGTATTGTCAGCCAGTTACTGATATCACTATGTGCTACGTTACTTTCATCACACTAATGTTAAATACTAGTAGTAAAAAAAGTTTTAGTGTGAGTCATCAAGAAATTATGTACCATCAAAAAGTTGCACAAAATAAAGGGTTTACAAGGGCGGATCCAGGATTCATCAAGGGGCGGGGGCGCACTTCCCAGGTCCTGGTGGGAGTGGTTCCTCAGGGGCAGATTTGTGGGGGGAGACCGGCGCCGGTCCCGCTTTCGGAAAGTAAAATATATCAATATTATTAACATTGTCTATAAAACGAAAATATTCAGCAATCACAAGACAAGATTTGATCCCTTAACACACCCATCAGGTCATTACTGGACATCTAAAGACCAAAATTTCTCGGACCCCCAAAAATGTTTACTCTCCACCTTTCCGCTCCTTTTTTTTTCAAAAAGTCTGCATCCGCCCCTGCAAAAAAAAAAAACCAAAAACGTTATTTTCCCATTTTGCGTGTCTTGGTACCCTGTTTATGTTATGCACGGCCCATGTTATATTTAGTTTTCATTTTAAGGTCAATTTAAGACCGGAGTTCCAAATATAAGTGGGGTGGAGGCGCAACTACGTTTTGACGATAATAAGGGGGGGGGGGGGATTTCGCCAGCTGCGCCACTCCCCCCGTCTAAATCCGCCTATGTTAATTCCTTCATAACACTATGACAGCAATAACATACGATTGTGGGATTCATTGCTCTCCATCCTCATCCCCTGAAAAAGAAAACAAAATAGATCACATTATTATTAGTTTATCCAAATTGAACTACAACAGCATTGTGGCTTAAAACTCAAATTCCTGGGCCTGATCAAGTAAATTCATCTTGGCTCGATGTATCCAATATTTTATTTAAATTGATCAAAACTTTTACTCCGATGGCGCTGATTTATAGCTACTAGTCAATGAATTTAAAGTGGTTTATAGTGAATTTTATTGACGATTATTGTATAATTTATAGTCTGTTTTTCATTGATAACCAAGTTGGTTCATAGTATTTGGCACATAGTTTTTGGCATGCGTAATGTCTAAACGAAAAATAACAAAACGATCATAGATTGGAACCCTCGCCTTTATTTCAATATGCTTTGTATTTGCACACCTGTGAATTCAATTTTATGGAATTTAAGAAGATACTCCAGAAACCCCTGGGGTAAAACTAGGCTATATTAATGGAGGTATACCCTACTGCTGGACCAGTGGCGACACTACGGGAGATGGTGAGGATGGGGACTACTACAGCCCTCCCCCTGCAGGGGCGTATCCAGGAATTGGGGGAAGGCGTGTGCTGAACCTCAGTCGAATTTTGACAAGGCAAAAAAACAACCTTGTATATTTCTTATTTTGATAAAATTACTGACTTTTTTATTCTTTTCTGAAGAGGGAAGGGCCTACTCATTTCCTCAAGGAGGGAGGGTGCTCGAGACATTTCATACATAGGCCTATATATTAATTTTATTTTCCTACACCGTACAGACTAAGCCTAAGCAGCCTCTTTGCAGGATACGCAATTTCCCCGTTTTTCTGGATAACTCACCCCAACACACAGCACCCTTTGGGAGTGCGCGAAGGTTTGCCACGCCTAATGTAATTTGTAGCCTATCGGGTTTGTGGAGTTTTGCGTCGGTTTGCATGTTAGTCCAACTATTGAGAAATGTTACACTGAAATGTGCAATTAAATATGCTGCATGCTAAGAGCCACAAACAATTAATAATCAACTCCAAAGGATGACGCATAGGCCTATAGGCCTATTATTAATTGCGATTTTGCAAATCCGTGTCTTCTTGACAATTCGCCGTGTCTAATCGTCGATTTGACATGTTCCTTTTCAATTAAAATTTAAAACTACCCGGAAATAAATTTACAAGGAGTTTAAACATATGGTAGACCTATCTTAAAAGAGAACATCCATTAATGTTGATCGTCTTTATGTATGTTTTATAGAAGGAACAGTAACAGTCTATTAAAGGAATTGTGACCTAAGCCTTTAATGCATAATATGCTGCTATTATTGCAGCTTTTCGAGAACCTATTATTATCATCCTCGCCCCATGGGGAGACTGTACTGTACCGAGCTCTGTATGTCTTTCTGTTTAATGCTTTCCTGTCTGTTCACTCAAATAACCCTATCCAGGCCCAAATTTAAGGGGGGGGGGGCGCAAGCGGCGCGCGCCCTC
>JAOTQE010032964.1:0-10243 GCA_025631205.1 Nesometra sesokonis
ATTTGTGGCCTTTAGTAATACTTCCCGTATTATATATTTCACACTTCTTATCTTAAATTCAGATTTTTGGCAAATTAAAGTATGTTAAACTATCATTCTCCTACATCGTTACGGCCATGTTTTTCTCTTGAAGTGAGCCCTCTCTAGTTCTATTATTTATCCGTTACACAGAGGTAATTTGCAAACACGCAATTCCGATGAGTTTTTTGTGAAGGGTTTATAACCAATGAGTCATACCCGCAATGACGTACCTAAATCAGAAATATTGCATCAAACAAGGAATACACAGCAAAACGAGAAATGGAGAAGTTAAATATGTATTGTACATATCTTATACAAAACAGGGGCAATGATATCATGCAAGAGGTTTTTGAAAAGTACGTTGAGATAGACAGGGGTGGATCCAGCAGAGCTGGGTAGAGGAGGCTAGATGCCAAATGTCGTCCTGTTTCTAAGTGCGTAGGGTCCTCCCAGGCCATTGATTTATTGTAAACAATGTATTCTATAAGTTTAAACAATATTCGTCCAAGTCAAAAGGCGAGGGTAGGGTCGGGGTTCCCCTTCCCACTTGGATCCGCGCCTGCTAGACCTAAATTAATGTACACACTTAGCCTAATCGAAAAAAGGCACTAGGCCTACGAGACGATAAAAGTCAACTATACAGAAATGTTGATAGACGTACAGGGGCGGATCCAGACTTTTGGAAAAAAAAGGGGGGAGGTTGGGGGGCTGAAGGGGGCCGGTAGAGAGTCAATGTTTTAGAGAGTCCGGAAGCATGCTCCCCATGGAAATTTCGGCCTTTAGATATCCGGAAATGACATTAAGGGATCAATTCTTTCTCAATATTTTCGTTTTATAGATAGGCCTACTTTTAATAAAATTGATATATTTTATTCTCCGAAAGGTGGGGGAGGCGGAGCCGCCCCCCCCCCCCTCTTTAAATCCGCGCCTGCGTTACACCACAGTGTAAAACGAAGTGACAATAGTGTTTGATAATTCGATGCTGTAGTTTCAGAGTATATGAACGTTGATCAGAGTACAACACGACCAGCAGGGGGCGCTGCTAGCAGAGCAGTTGATGGAGGAACAAGTGGAGTATTTGGCAGTCGTTCATGCACTCATACTCGTGAGTATAAATCATTACGTTATTTCGTTAAAAGAAAATTAAAAAAAAAACACGCACGGGATACCAAATACATAAGTTTACCAACTGTCGTAGTCTTATTTATTGTATTTTATGCCTTGCTTTCAGTGGCGTATCCAGGGGGTGCTCATGGTCCTCGAGCACAACACCCCTTCGAAAAAAAACAATAAAATTAAGACACAAATGTGAAGTGAAAATGAGCGCCTCCTCTTCCACCGGTGCCTCTTCACAGGAAAAGGAATATAGCCCACTATGAAAAAAGTACCACAAAACAATAAATCCGAAACTATACAAACGTGTGCCAATGGGGCGGCAATAGGGACAAATAGGGTTTTTTTGTTCGTTTTTTTTTTTTGCTTGTCAAAATCCAACCCGGGTTCGAGCACCCCCATCGGCAGTTCCTGGATACGCCCCTGGCATATTTAAACACTGATTCGTTGTTGTAATGCCTGAATGTATTCTGGAAGTGTGCTTTATGTGAGCTGATAACATGCATGATATACTGATTTTTTCACACAAACGACGTCGCAACAGTTATTGAAATTGAACGTGTCCAGCAAAAATGTTAATCCCTAATCCCACCCCCCCTCCCCACCCTAAAAAAAAAACTTCGACACAAATCACTTAAGTTTATGTGCTTAGAAATGATTTTTTTTATTGTATCAATACTTGTACTGATAGGATTTATATGTTTTTTTCAATAGAAGGAGGAGGTAGCCGTCAGTGGTGGTATGTAAACCTAGGATCACAAACACCAATCTCAAAAGTTGTCATATATAACAGAGAAGATTGCTGCGGTAAGATGTTTAAATGGAAGCTTGCACCAAGCAGAATTTAATATTGTCGAAAATGATAAACATATACTTGATTGATTGTGTATCAACCCGAGAAGTATGGCAAATTGTAAATAAACTGATTGCACCAACAACGGTAAATTACAGTAGTATAATTCTAGGAACCCGTAGTCTTTTAATAAATAGAATACATTCTTGGTGCTTTCTGTTTATTTAAATCCAAAATAATAAAGTAATTTAACAAATGGTCATATAATTCTGTTCCTAGCTTACTTAAATGTAAGCTCCGACAAAGAGAGTTAATCAAGTAAGTTTGTACCGATTTCAGTACCATACCTGATTGAAAAAAAAGTTATAGATCAATGTTTTGATATTATGTTGTAAATACGGTTTATAATCATTTGTATAGATTTTTCCTTTTTCACCATTATATTACTGGTTTTCTTTTATTTGTCTAGACAGCATAAAAATGCTGAAAATATGAAACAGATAATATAATATTGAAAGAAAGATAACTGCTATATAATGCATGTTTATTATACAAAAACAGTTTGTTTGTCTTAAATATGTAATCGTATTCAAAATATAATATTGTGTTTAATACTGTGCTTGTCATATTTAAGAAATAAAAGTGGGACGACTCCACATAAGAGAAACAAAATAACCAGATATTGGTTAGTCTTGGTTATTACTTAGAAACAGCTTGAAAAAATAGCAAACCTAACGAAAATTGATAGTAATAGGGACCGACAGACAGGCCGACTAGCCAATAGGATGTTCTTTATCACGATGGTATTAAACAATGTATACACTTTTTAATAAAACTAATTACTAGTTTTATTTTCCGACAGCTGAAAGGTTAGCAGGAGCTGTTATACGTGTTGGTAATAACCCAGCATCACCTTTTACTGGAAATTCGCAATGTGGACCTAGAATATCACGAAGTGAAGCAGTTGGTATAAATCCCCTTGAAATTACATGTCAGCCATCTATTACAGGACAATATGTTATCGTAGATAGACCTGGGGGCGATGCCCTCACGTTGTGTGAGGTAAAAGTTTACAAAGGTATTGTTTTGGGTATACGATGCTTTTAACATTCACTGTCATTATGCTCTTTGTTTTCCTCCACTGCGTACGTCAGCCTAAAATAGAGGGCGCTTCACGTTCACGAAATTTCCGAAAACATCTTACGGCTTGTTAAAAGTTACAAACTCAAAAACTATCATTTTAATTTCATCTTTAAAGATGTCTGTTCATGGAACCAAATTAGAAAATTAAGAGGAAATACTCTTGTTCCCGAAATTTCCGTTTTGCTTATTGAGCGCATTTAAAAATAAAAAGTTTCTCACAAAACAGTCTTTCCAACTTATGGAACTTCTATCCTGTAAATCGTTCACATATTTGACCTTCTCTATCACCGTCAGTGAATATGTTGTAATAGATACCGTGTCCGCCGTGCAGTAAGCCATCTTGGTTCAGCAAAACTGTTGACTATCTGACAGATGAGTTCTCTGACAATTAAGGGAGACATTTCCCCAGGCGAAACTTGATTGTTGCGTACCACACAGATGTAGCGTGCCCTACTCTTGGCCACATACAAGTGAATGTAGGTCACTGGAAATTTCGTTTTTTAAGCGTTAACATAGGTCATTTTATGGATATATTATTTGAATATTATGTTATATAAAACTTAGGATCAAAACCATCATCTTCTTAGATATCGGACATTATAAATTGTCATTATCATCAACATGACCATCGTTACTTGCCCTGTTTTGCGTATTTTTGGTCCTTATTTTAATTTCTGGGATGAATTTTTGTGGGGTGTACGTAATATATTGGGGCGGGGCGTAACTTAACTTTGCGGATCGGAAGGGGCGCCGGGCAACGGATGCACCCACACCCCCTAAATCTGCCACTAAATGAACCCTTCGTTGGTAATACCTTTCGTTAAATGTATATCATCATTATTATCGTCATCGTCGTCGTCGTCATTGTCATCATCGTCATCACCATCATCTTATTCTTCTTTTTCTTCCTGTTCATCTCAATCTTCTTCATCATGTTCTCATCATCATCATGTTCTCATCATCATCATGTTCTCATAATCATCATCATCATCATCATCATAACCACCACCACCATCATCGTCATCATCATCATCATCATAACCACCACCACCATCGTCGTCATCATCATCATCATCGGTACTGTAATCATATTCTGTTACCGTTTTGATCGTCATTATAATAATTGTTCATTTTTTGTCTTTTATAGATATCGGCAACCCAGTTCTAACCTGTCCTGATGATATAGAAGTAAATGCTGAGGTGGACCAGTCTTTGAATCCTGTTACATGGAGTGATTTAGAAATATCTGACAATTTCCATACCAACCTAGAGGCAACCTGCACTCCATCATCTGGTTCATTATTCAAAGTCGGATTCACTAAAGTTACATGTTCAGCAACTGACGCATCTGAAAATAAAGGCAGTTGTTCTTTTGTTGTACACCTCAAAGGTCAGTTAATTACTTTTTGTTATGCATGGTAAAGTCTATATTGTAATATAGCTGCCAACTCTCACGTATTATGCGTGAGTCTCATCCATTGGAGCTTATTTTGGACGTCTTACGCCTGAATATTTTTTCTCACGCATTAGCAGAATTCTCATTAAAACAGTCTCTCTCACTGATGAGACAATATAGAGCAAAATACGATGAAAACGGCCCCAAAACAGTGAAAATTTAGATGGAATCGGTCCAAAAACTGTCAGATTGTTTTTGCTTGTCAGATCAAAATCGGAAAAAATGTGACCCAGCACTGGCGACGAGGTTTGTCTCACACATTGGCGCCAAAAACTTGGCAGATATATTCTAATCATTTATAGCCTAATACAGCAAGCTAATACAGCAAGCTAGTATCCAATTTTTTACTTCTAAGAAACTGCATTTCTATGTAAAAGACGCTTAAGACTAATTCATGATTAATGTATGTTTTAATTGTGATGTAAGAATATATTTACAATGTGCTTTACCAAATAAAGTCGTAAAAAATGGATTTTTTTTCTGTGAAAAGAAACTAAGCCATGAACTACTTTATCTAACCAAAATTTAATCGAAACAGCAACGAAGAGAAAAAATAACAGAAAAAAAATAACAGAACAATGTACAGCACACCGTTTCACCAACATGCCGTGTTACAAGCCAGCTATCTTAGGTAGCCTCCTAACGAACAATAAATAAATAAAAAGTTCAAACAGAGAATGTCCAATAGAGTTATACTGTACTGTGCTGTAAATGTATTAAATCTCTGCTTAAATAATACAATAATCTAATATCGAATATAAATAATTAAATAAATTTAAAAATCCCCGTAACCACCTTCACCAGTTGACAGATATGTGGTGGTGATAGCTGAACAAGCACAGCATTGATGTTCTCTTTTTTACGTACCAGAACCAATACGGGCTACTGTAGGAAGACAACCTATTATTTCATTAAAATAACCGATGAGAGAAGACTATCTTAGGTACTGCATGATTTGTTACGAATGTACTTGATGTTGCGTAGATGATATGGAAGAGGCTTTCATATGATGGCTATTTGCCTGGCTATTGTTATAGTAGATTAAAAAACTACTGAAATATTACGAACTTCTATTGACGAAGAGACGGTATTGTCATTACCGATTTTGATACTGGTTGTTGGTGGAGCATGTATGTATTTTGAGTAAATGTAGGTATTTATGAATCATTTGGGTAGAAAAAAACCCACGATTTGGCTATTGAATTAACGCCGTGAACGCAATCAAAGTTCATTATACTCGACATTGTGTCTTCATTTTTGTAGATGACAAGGAGCCTTCTCTTGTATGTCCTGAGCATATCACTGTAAATAATAATGTTGACCAGTACGAAAACCCAGTGACCTGGAGTGACCCAACGGTAACCGACAACATTCATACTGGTATGTCAGTTAACTGTACACCTGCGTCTGGATCAATCTTTGACGTCGGTTCAACTATCGTCACATGTACATCTATGGATGGGACTGGTAACCAAGGAAGCTGTTCCTTTGTTGTTCATGTCATAGGACAGACATTTATCTCAGGTAAACTTTCAAACATTTTAGGAAAGACCGATACATTTTAAACCAGATCAGTAAATTGCGGATGTTACAGTTTTGGTTGACGTGGCACACGTTAGAACATCACTCCTGAATGCCATATAATTCCACAGCTAACAGAAGTTGTCGATGTTTACTATATAAATTAATATCTCAGAAATGACAATTAAAATAAATTGTCTGTTCTTTTGTGTAGATGTTAGAAGTCCTAGTACAATGGTGTGTCCACACGATATCATCGTGAGCACGAATCAGTCATCGAATGTGGTAACTTGGAATGATCCTAAAGTGATGAGCAACACTGACTCGGTGTCAACCTGTAATCCACCTTCTGGATCATCTTTTGAAGCTGGTTCAACAAAAGTTACTTGTTCTGCAACAGATCCAAATGGAAAACAAATCAGCTGTTGGTTTGTTGTTAATACATCCGGGTACAAGCCTTTAAAAGGTTAGAAATTAATTTATATGCTCATTTTAATTTACAAACTTCGTGTAACAGTTATGTTGAGGACTTGAGTTCTAATGAATATTTTATAAAACATTATAAAGCGTCAAAGAATCGTACCTGAATATGGTAGTAAAGGTGCAAAAGTTTACAAATAGTATTGTGTTACAAATAATATTTCAGGAAATTCTGTCAATAGTGCCAACAAATCATATGACGTGGATGGGTTGGTCGTAGCAGTTGCCATTCTAGGGGTGATGGTTTTGATCTTAGCGTCGACATTGGTTTTCGTTTGGAGGTAGGTTTCATATTTAGGGACAAGCGAGTGTGTTATTTGTTTTCCAGAGTGTAAGGTTGTATTTTCAACAGTGCCCTCTTTGTTCCATAATTAGGTACCCCCAAGTAGTAGAAGTGACTCTGTAACTAAACATTTATCATTCTTGAGGCAATAAACTACGATGTGGTTATGGTTATATACTAAAATTGTATAAAGAACTTCTTCGACAATTGTTTGTTTATAATGTAATATAATACAACGTTTATCAAATGTAGTAAATAATTCTATAAAACAAATAAAATAAAAAATATACCATACAACGTAATCAACAGATCATTCGTCTAAACACATTGAAGACAGAATTAGACAGTATTGTAAAATCACTGTTAAAATTACATATATGTGGAGCGTCCTTTGTACCTTAGTAAACGAATGTTGATAATCGTCAACACAGGTGTTATTCTGTATTCTATTATTATTCGATAAATTTAATACACACATATTATTAAAACTCACAAATAGACCAACATTGGGGCAAGGCATGTTGGAATCGATAAGTTTTAACATAAGAAGGTATTCAGAAAGCAAATAAACAGCAAGAAATATAAACGAATATAAAAGAAATTTTTGTCCATTTTCTTCTATTACCTTTGGTTATAGCTGTCCAATTTTGATAATTGACCCCTCATTTTAAAACTTGCAACAAGTGTATAATTTTACTATTAGCTCCATTTTCAATTTTCCGATATCTTAGTGGTTTTACATGCATTGCTTCAAATTTTTGTATTTTTTTTACATGATGTTGCAGGGGAAAGAACATTTTCCGGTTGATTGAGGACAATACAGTTTTCTTGTGTCTTGTATCTTGTATACAGTTAACAGTAATACATCCCTAAGCATTAAGAATGAATAGTTAGACGCTCCTAATAGCACCATTTGCGATAGGATTACCAGTTATTTTCGAAACCTGATATACATTGCAATAAGTAATAGGCTTACTTGTTTTACTTTCTACTTACTTAATCGGTAAATTTAATACACACATATTATTAAAACTCGCAAGTAGACCAACATTGGGGGAATGCATGATGGAATCGACAAGTTTTAACATAAGAAGGTATTCAGAAAGCAAATAAACAGCAAGAAATATAAACGAATACAAAGAAATTTTTGTCTATTTTCTTCTATTACCTTTGGTTATAGCTGTCCAATTTTGATAATTGACCCCTCATTTTAAAACTTGCAACAAGTGTATAATTTTACTATTAGCTCCATTTTCCAATTTTTCGATATCTTAGTGGTTTTACATGCTTTGCTTCAATTTTTTTGTATTTTTTTACATGATGTTGCAGGGGAAAGGACATTTTCCGGTTGATTGAGGACAATAAAGTTTTCATGTGTCTTGTATCTTGTATACAGTTAACAGTAATACATCCCTAAGCATTGAGAATGAATAGTTAGACGCTCCTAATAGCACCATTTGCGATAGGATTACCAGTTATTTTCAAAACCTGATATAAATTGCAATAAGTAATAGGCTTACTTGTTTTACTCTTCGTTTTCAGGTATTACAGAAATAAGTGGTACCAAACTTCCGCCAAAGTCAGTACGAAGATGGAAGATAATGCTGTGTCGTGGAACATTCTAGAATAATATACATAATTATAAGTATTATTTTAGTGACAAATTAATACATCGAGTTACTTGTTCCTCAATGAATTACATAATTCATATTACATTAAAACCGTCTCTCACCCGCGTTAGAATTTAACAATCAAATCAAAAGTATTACCCACTCTGCTAATTCTCAGTAGATAACAGAAATGAGTTACAATAATTAATATATTGCCATTTGAAAAAAGCATATATTTTGTGTAGGCTTACATTGAATAAGTTATTAATATAAATGAATTACTATTAATATAAATATTAATACTTGTTAATATTAATACCAATTTCGAGTATAAATATAAATATTAGTACTGTACTTATTCATTTTCAAGTTATCAATATCCACGAATAAACCGTTTTTTAAGTGTACAAGTTCCAATTGTAAACTTAATTTTGCGCTAGTTTGCGATGGTTGCAGTCTTGTTGTTGATGGTATGTTTTTACTATAATTCTGCAAACTGTTTGTAGACGTGAATTACTGTACCCTATTGAATTAGCAACCCTATTATTGGAAGTGACTTTCGCTAGTCACCTAGGTATAACCCAGTGACAACTGCAGAATCGGGTGGCCATAACATGTTACGGCATATTTGTGGCAGAGCCAAGCCAAATGAGACATATATAAGTCGCAAATGCTAGTTTTCTACAATAGGCAAAAATTTAAAAATGGTCATTTTTTAAAATTTTATTTTATAAAAAAAATATATAGTTCATACTACCCTAATAATGTTAAAATATATGATCAAAAAATGTTTAAAAATGCAATTTAAAATGATATACCTGCCAACTCTCACGCATTATGCGTGAGTCTCACGCATTGGAGCCTATTTTAGACGTCTCACGCATAAATTAATTGCTTTCACGCATTAGCAGAATTCTCACTCATAAATAGTCATTCCAATAGTTTTTCTCACGTATGACATAATATAGACTAAAGTACGGTAAAAACCGCCCCCAAAGCAGCGATAATTTGGGCAAAAACGGCGCAAAAATTGTCAGTCGTTTTTTTTTTTTTTTTGCTTGTCAGATCGACATGGGAGAGGATGTGGCCCAGATAGTGGTCGCGGGTTGAAAGGTCGAGTGGAGGCAGAAAAAGTTGGCAGGTATGACCTTGCTCGGTTAATGTATACTGATAAACAATTTTCAAATGCAGTTTTCTCAAAACTTCCATTTTAAATGTTCAAAATTTGATTGTTCATAACTTCTCAAGGAAACGTCATATGGAACTGATTTTTTTTGCATGTTAAAGATGATAACGTGTAGTTGTATAATCCAAAAAAACCTCATATTTTTATTTTCCGACTTATGTCTCATTTAGCTTGGCTCTGTCACATTTTGATAAATTTACCAGAAATGTGCAGGACATTGACGGAACATTCTGGTAACTTCAATAACCACACAATCATAACAAAAACACAATGTAAGTGCAATTGATTTTTGTTTCCACCGAACGAATTTGGTAGCCTAAGGGGATTATAAAACGGTTGTGGCTGTATGGGTGTTTGTGTGTGCTTCAAATAAATGTTTGCTTCCTCTCTGTCATTTCTAGGCCGATTTTGCTTTTGATTGCTCTTACTAGAATTGAAACTAACGAAAATTTTACTTCTCCCACAATTTAAAAGTGCAATTTGATTTGGCTTATTCAATCTGATAGGACTTGATTGGGACAACCAAACTTCAACATAAAATTCTCAAATTCATAAACTATGCAAATTTGTCAATGAACAGACCCCATAAATGCAAATTAGGACAAATTAGTAAACTAGAGGGTGAGCTCGCTTCGCT
>JAOTQE010032975.1:0-10242 GCA_025631205.1 Nesometra sesokonis
TTGTGTTTTGTTTTGGGAAATTTAAGTTCCCCAGCAATGGCGGCGACAATAGAGGGCGCCATTCTTCTCGGATTGGTTTATAAATAAAATATTGATCCTCACCGGTATTCCATTTTTCCCGTCGGTCCCATTGAATCCCGGCTTTCCCGGTGAACCCATCTCACCTGGTAGACCCTATATTGGATATTAATATAAACACAAACAATTATACAAGTATTACTGGCTTTATTTACGTTGTATTCAATGAAAAAATATCGCAACAGCTAGGCCAAGTTTTAGCTAAAAAATACCCAGAAATAAAATTTGTTTTTGGATTTGTTTTATTACATACAAAATTTAGCATGGTCAACATTGTTCGTTGCTGCCATTTTAGTTTATTAACCTATATAAACACGTTTTCCTGAAAATTCCTCAATCAAAAATGGAAAATTCTGCCCCATAATAAACAAAACAACCGGTTTAGATTAGTGCTAAGGCCAGGTTCGTCGAAATTCATTTTAACCTGTAGTGTACCGTATACATCTCTTTTTGCCAATAAAAAACCAGAAAACGCATAGGCCCCTCTTAGTCCTACAACATCGTGTTATCCGAAATGATGACCTAGTCTTTTGCGTTCCTCATTACGTCCGCAATTGTAAACAAGTACTGGTTGCGTAAGAAGATAATTCTTATTAAAATTTCTTAAACTTAACTGGTTCACCCTTTTCACCAGTCTTTCCTCTTCTGCCTCGCCGTCCCATATCTCCTTTTTCACCTTGTTCCCCTGGCTTACCCTAAAAATTAAACCAAAATCCTATGATGAAGTATAGCAATCTTGAATGCCACCAGGGGCGGATTTAAGGGGGAAGGGGGCGGATCGGCTTTGCCCTCCCCCTTTCAGAAAGTAAAATATATTAATATTATTAATTTTATATAACGAAAAACTCAAATATTCAGCAATCATAAATTTAGACAAGAATTGACTCATCGCCCCTGAGGCCGTTTGCGAACATCTAAAGACCAAAATTTCCCGGGGAAGCATGCCCCGGACCCCCTAAAAAATAAAATCTTTACCGGCTCTCCCTTTTCCAAAAGTCTGCATCCGCCCCTGTAATGTGGTCTCTTTATATCATAGGCCTATATCCTGTAATTTGTGAAGTCTAATTTCATGATAGAAAATCCAAAATCGAGTTACTACATATCTGCCAACATTTTTAATGTCAAAAGTTGTGGGATCCCAGAGCGGATTCTGATTTTGCCGAATTGAGAAAGGAGACTCCCGCCAGCGTGTACCTTACATCTTTATCAGTTTTATTGCTTATTAGCAAAGCAAAAATTGGGTCATTTCACCTATTCCACGTGTTTTTCTCGCATTTGCGTGATTTAGTACAGGCATGGAACTTAACTGTTCCCTGGTACAGGTATCTATTTTTCGAATACAGTAGCTAATATACTATACTATGTGCTGTCTACACTTTAAATGACACAAGTAGGTTTAATGTTGTTTGAATATGGCGTTTCCATGTATGGAAACACGGTTTTGAGAAAAAAGGCTAAACACAAACAGTTAAAATGCTGCCAATCTCATGGGAGCGAGTCCGTAACTTCCCACGATTTCAATATAAGCAATTGCCAAACATACCTTCTTCCCCGCAGGTCCCACCGGTCCTGGTGGTCCGTACCTGCCTGGCTCTCCCTTAGGTCCTGTTGGGCCAACGCACTTATCGATTGGATCGACGGACTTACAGACGTATATGTCGTCCGTGACACCCTAAGTAGACGATAAAAACAAATGTATAGCTTACTTTGCTAGCCAATCTCAATTCAATTTTCAATTCAATTTTATTAGTTACAGATGCTACAGAAAAAAAAAATCCGACTCATGCTACAACAGGGGTGAGAGAATCGATACAGTAGGTACGGCGGAAGCTAAACAAATATTGTAGTGCAGTATGTTAAATTGTGACACTTTAAAAAGTTTATGTAAAAATTGCCACTTCCGAGCATCTCGATGTTCCAAATTTTAAAATTTCTCACCTCGACCTCAACCAAAGGAAAACATACAAGATGAATGAAAATTTTATTTTGGTGCATCTAGACGTTTATATTCTACATATTTTCAGAATCCAACCCTATTGGTGACCTGACCCTGATGATGTCGATGTGTACCGACTGATTTAGATTTCAGATTTTGATATCGGAGAGAGCAAAAAAAATGGTTAATATTTAAATTACAAGCGAGAAAGAGTTACTACCGAAGATGGGAGTGAAGAAAGGGTAAGTCTTTGCATGAAAAAGGAGATGGGATGATTTTCGTTAATTGCAAAGGGACATATTTCTATTGATCAGACGTTGATAAGTCGTCTACCGAGCAATATGGCTCATAGGGCTAGAAGTACTGTATTCCCAGTTTCTGTAGCGTAAAGCGGACAAAGATGTGATACTCTCCAGGGATGGGACTCTATAGTTCATTGCACTTTATTTCCCAGCAATTGGCGGTACCTATTTTACACCTGGGTAGACTGAAACAGTGTGAGTAATGTGTTTTGCCCAAGCACATAAGCATCTGGCAAGTGTTAGTCCAGAATTCCCGACCTCTCGATTGGGATTCTAAACTGCTACAGCTTCACCATAGCATGCTCCCACGATAGTCATTAGTCAATCAATTATAATGAATCAAGGGAAAAGAATCGATTATTAGCGGGTTAATCAATGTACCGCTTATTCTCCTGGCTGGAGAGAGGTGTGAAGCAGTACGTTCTCCTGGTTATAATGGATTTCTGACATTTGCAACTCATGAGATGGCAAATAAATAACAGAAAACATTACTTACCGTCGTTTTCTCGACATTTTCTGTTAAGTGGGCTGATCGTATAACATTAATGGCGTCATAGTTGTTTAACAATGTTGCATATGAGGGCGGTGGCGGTGGAATAATAGGAGGAGGGGGTAATTTGACAGCTGGGCCGTTATTTAGACTACCACCATAGCTTGGTGTATTTATAACAACATCAATGCTGTTTTCTTGTACGGTCGTTTCTGGGCTACCGGTTGATAGAATTGGAGTCTTCATAATATCATTGATGCTGAGGAGTTGTTTACGTACGGACGGTGGAGGAGGGGGAATAACGGGGGGAGGAGGAAGAGTTAGTAAAATACGTATTGTATTTTCGGATGGTCTTGACTCATTGATATTTCGGTTAAACATTTCTAAAAAAGAAAAGAAAATCAGTGTATATCGGCATTAATTTTTTTTATATCAATTATAACTTGTTAATTCGTCTGTGTTTAGAGTGATCGATGCAATACTTCTAATATTGTATATGGACGGAGCAAAGACTCGAAGTTCTTTAAATTATTTTATTTAAACAGGCGTGACCGACAGACAAACCAACAGGCATTCATACTATTCATAATATTTTTCTGCGTAAAAAAACAATTTTAAAATGCATCTTCTCAAATCTTACACTTTAACTTCGCAAGGAAATGTTGTATGCAACTGATATTTTTGCATGTTAAAGATAATAATGTGTAGTTTTATAATCCATAAAAACTCATTTTTTTTATTTTCCGATTTATGTCTCATTTGGCTTGGCTTTGCCACAAATGACATCACGAAGAATACGAACTGTTGCATGAGCGTACACATGCGCGCGTAGAAACACTGTGGACGTTTCATGATGGATGTATTTAATTTTCAACAAAACAGTAATATTTAATTGTGCTGTTACGCACTGTTATCAGCCTTTATCTGCTAATCCGTCATCATAGTGTTCAGTATTAGTTTAGATTTGGTGTACTGGGCAATTTTTAATTGAAGTAGTAGTTTATGAATCATGGCGATATAAAGATAAAAATAACAACTTTTTCACAAATAGCGATGCAAAACTAGTGTTAAGCACTGGGAATTCAAAAGATCCATATGTGGCCGAGCCAAGCCAAATGAGACATAAGTCGGAAAATTGAATATTGAGGTTTTTTTATAGATTTAAAACTGAGAAAGTATAATGCATACTGCAAGCAATGAGATACACGCCATCGTGAAATGATTCAATATTTCGACATAAATTCAATTCAATTTCATTTATTGCCAACAAAAAAAAACAAATGTTACATATTGCGTACATGCAAAATTGAGGAAACAAGAAATAGCAATAGGAGGTTAAAAAAAAGATTTCTCTTATCAAGTTCAACCACCTTAAATAATAAAATGCATCAGAAATGCATAAAAAAAAAAAAAAAAAGAAGAAGAAGAAGAAGAAGAATAAAAAGAAATGAATAATCCTGTCATCATCAGGATATTCCTGATAATGACAATTTATATCGAAATATTAAATCCTGTCACGATGGCGTGTATCTCATTGCTTGGAGTATGCATTATACTTTCTTACTTGAATTGATTAGTGGACCTTTCGGATTATAAAACTACACATTATTATCTTTAACATGCAAAAAGAAATAAGTTTCATACGATGTTTCCTTGCGGACTTATGAACAATCGAATTCAAACATATAAAATGGAAGTTTTGAGAAAAATGCATTTGAAAATTGTTCAACAGACATTTTTTAATTTCTGCCTATTGTGGAAAACTAGCATTTGTGACTTGTGTTTCTTTTGGTTTGTCTCTGCCACATGTGCGCTTGTAGCGTCTACTCCTTTATGTACGCACGTATTACAGTTGTGTGCCCCTTTGTAGTATCACTGACAATACGTTTTTGCTAAACTTACATTGTGTTTTTAAAAACGCTTTTAACATATTTAGATTTTACACTTTAACGTGCATAATTTTTCGTCTATGGCGATTCATACCTGCACATTTCTGGCAGCATTGACCGTCTTCTCTTACTTGAACTTTGCAGTTTAACACCGGACAAGAACGCTTCGTGCATTTCAAATGTGCATTCTGCAAAAAAAAAGAAAAACAAAACAAAAACTAAATAAAAATAAAATAATTGTGTATTCGCGAAGATATACATAATAAGTAGGTTATGGCCAAACGTAATTATTACATATTTTGGTCCCGGTTCGGGTCCTATAGGACTAACCGTCTGGTTAATAATTTTTGTGACGCACAGAAAAATTGATGCTTGATTTGTTTAAAATAATCTATAGGCCTCAAAGGGGATGAGTCCACGTATGAATTTCATCTGATGTTATAAGTCACACCATCGATCGATATAACGATCGATATTAAGAAACAAAACTGAGGTTTAGAAGATATAACGATTTGAAAATAGATTCACGCAGTCGTGAGTCTTCATCAAGAAAATTACTAAATAGGCCTAGATTGTAAAATGACAATATTCTTTCTTTTTGAAACATAATTTCATGTCATTATAACTTGAGGTAGAATGTAAAAAACATATTTAATTGTATTGGAATAACTCGAGGAAAATCTAATTTGTCGTTAAATATTTCGTAAGCGATGCTTCATCCACAACAAATGATGCAATTAGTTTCTTGATAAGGAATTCGACGTAATGGCAAGACAGTGATTTATCTTAGAACTTATTACCGAAAATGAATGAGATCGATAACATAATTTAAATTAATTGTAATAGATAAATCAGAAACTATATAATTCAAATCGCGTGCGTTACACTATGTAAGTTATTACATGATATTTCAAAAGAACGCCATGGACATCATTGCTTTAAAAAAAAACACTTTTTGTTTGTGAAAGTAAATACAATATTCATAAAATTTGCTATCCAAGCCCATGTTATAAGATGTATGGAATCCGAAATTTAGATATGCCGTGTTAATAGTGTTGGTATACGCAATGATATCAAATAACAGTGGCACTGTAGCTTGGTGGTTTACATGCTTGCCTTTCAGCCCTAGTTCGTAGGTTCGGATCTGGCTGCACACCAGATTCTTTCCCACGACTTAAACCTCATAATGAGGCTTCCCAGCAAACACATAACGTTCTTATGATATTCGTGAACGTTGTGGTTTGGTATGTGAGAAAATAACGTTTGCAAAACATTGCACAAACGTTATATGAATGTTGAAACGTTATAATCACGTTACATGTTGTGAAATTTGGTTAAAAGTACGTACTTATGGTTCTACAAAATAACGTTTTCAACAGCAAAATATAACGTTATATAACGTTCTTATAACGTTATATTGTTAGCTGGGTTGGTGCCAAAAGAATGACCTACTAACGATCTCATTCGGTGAAACTTGCTGTTGAATGTGACACGTAATAAGAAAAATTGTTTGATCCTGACATTGTTTTTAGGCCCTATGCCATTGCCATATTTTTACACCAAATAGTAAAATCAAATCAAGAAAACCTATCGGTCTGAAATGCTTGTCTTACCTTACAAGTACAACGAAGGCATGGGTTTTCAGGTGAAACAAAACTTTCTTTATGCATAATACGTAAGCCTCGATAATCACATGATGCTAAGGATAAATCAGAAAATAAAATTAATAAAATAGGATTACTACACGAGGTTACTAACGGTGAAGATGAAAATCTCATGACACAGTATACGTCAATAATAAAGTATACAGTGAAACTAATCAACTGGACTAACTGTTTATTTGATGAAGACAACAGTATCGTGTCTTGTCCAAGGCCGACACAACCTCGCGGGGGCCTACAATGTAATCCGGAAGATTCCCAAGAGGTTTTCTGTGACGTCAACACCAAGCAGTCACCGGTCAATGACCTTTTGCCGCCAGACCATCAGTCGGCCTGACGATGTATCTTGGATAAGACACGATACTGTTGCCTTCATCAAATAAACAGTAAGTCCAGTTGATTAGTGCCACTGTATACTTTATTATTGTTATCTACCTGGATGAATGGCAATCTTCATAAAAGTATACGTCAATGGTTTTTTTTTACAAGGCAGTTGTTAGCACTAGTTATATAATTAGGAGGCCTAAGAAAACAGGTATGGCATTACACAAGTACAACATTTTGGAAAATTTGAGTCGGTCATCTGGGATTTATTAGCAGGTCTCGTTCTGAATATATTTTTCTTTGTATTTGCATCCTGTTTATTATGAATGTTATAATTGTGTGTATTTCTTAAAATTTTGGATTATCATATTGCCGAATTTGAATATAAATGATATAAAAAATTCCATCGTTGTGACCAACACTACCGAGACCACTACTCTTATTCTATTTTAAACCGGAGACAAATCTTGGAGATCTCTGATACTCCAATATCAATAGATTACACTGTTTGTGTCATATACAACAGTAAGCTCACAACTCCATGCTTTCTAAACCAAGTTATGACTTTAATATGACGCTATAACCCACAAGAAAAAGCCGGTAGCCCTCAAAATTCGAATTCGAACCCGGGATCTCTGAATGGTAAGGCACGGTAACGTGACTCTATTATAGAAATTTAACCGATTTATCACCTTTATCCTTGTCCTTGTGGTGTTTTGAATTTGTATTTGACATCATCAGTATTAAAACAATTAAAAAGTTTAGTAGAAGAATGTAAACTCCTTCCATTTTGATAAATAAATGAATTGTTTAAATTCTGAAAAGAAATAAAAAAGTATAACGAATTATCAGTCAAGTCAGTTGCAGAGTCGTCATCCGTCGGTCTTAACCAGATAGTCATTGTTAGTCAGGTTGGCAGCTTCCTGCCTATCATAGTCAATAGTTAGTAAGACAGTACTGGTTGAAAGAAGTCATTCTGTCAATCCTTTTCATAATCAGTTAATATCACAGTCATGTTGACAGCAGTCTCTCAAGCATAATCCGTAATCAGTCAGTGACAGTCAGCCAGATGGCAGCAGTCAGAGCCCGTAATCCGCCAGTGATAGTTTCTGGTTGACAACAGGCAGTTCATCATAGTTTAGCAGCCAGTGATAACTAGTCAGATGACAGCAATATAGTCCGTGAATCATAATCAATAGTCAGCGATTGCCAGTAAAATAACAAAAGCCAATCTGCCAATCATAGTCAGTAAAAAGTTATAGCCAGTAGGTTAACAGCATTCTGCCTGTGAATCGTAGTCAGTCATGGATAGTCAGTCGGTTGGCAGAAGTCAGTCTGTCAGTCATAGTTTGCAGTCAGTGATAGTTTGACAGTAGTCACTGTCAGAGCAGTCGGTCAGTGATAGTTGGCAGCAGTCAGTCTGTCTGTCACAGCAGTCGGTAAGTGATAGTCAGTGGCAGCAGTCAGTATTTCTGTCACAGCAATCGGTAAGTGATAGTCAGTTGGCAGCAGTCAGTCAGTCTGTCAATCATAGTAATCAGACATTGATAGTCAGTTGACAGCAGTCAGTTTGTCAGAGCAGTCGATCAGTGATAGTCAGTTGGCAGCAGTCAGTCTGTCTGTCTGTCAGAGCAGTTAGTCCGTGATAGTCAGCATTCAGTGATAGTCAGCCAGTCGGTTGGCAGCAGTCAGTCTGTCTGCCAATCATAGTCAGCATTCAGTGATAGTCAGTCAGTCGGTTGGCAGCAGTCAGTCAGTCTGTCAATCATAGTCAGCATTCAGTGATAGTCAGTCGGTTGGCAGCAGTCAGTCAGTCTGTCAATCATAGTCAGCATTCAGTGATAGTCAGTCAGTCGGTTGGCAGCAGTCAGTCTGTCTGTCTGTCAGAGCAGTTAGTCCTCGATAGTCAGCATTCAGTGATAGTCAGTCAGTCGGTTGGCAGCAGTCAGTCTGACAATCATAGCAGTTATTCAGTGATAGTCAGCTGCAGTCAGTCTAGTCTGTCTGCCAATCATAAAGTCGGTCAGACTGTCAGTGGGACGGTCGGTTGTTCTGTCAGCTAATTTAATATTCAGGTAGTTAGTGGTCCAGTACTGCCAAAACAGTCATTCAGTCGGAAGTTAATCCATCAATCAGTCAACCAATCCATTTACCAAAGTGCAAATAGAAAGTTAATTAGAGGTGATGAAATATATTCGTTAATCCAGATGGCTGATTTCAGAAATACACAGCCTTATGCCGTGTTAATAATTGTTTTACCGTCGAAACAGTTTCGTTAGAAAGACTGATAGATCGGTCATAGCCATCGGCAAAACACAGGTATTGATTCAATCATTGATGTCCTAGCCATGGGAGATGTTACATCTCCCTGATTAAGCTGTCGAGTATTTTAAACTCAGCCAAAGATAATGATGAGCAAATGCAAAATATTATAGAACACGTTATAATCATTTATTATTTTAATGTAAAGGGTGAAATTCATACTCTTTTCGTGTCAATATCAAAGAATAACAGTAACCTCAACGAAAATTTAAAAAAAGTTAATTATCAGCAATTCAAATTGTGGAGAGCATTTCTGTAGAATCAGGGTCGTATCCCGGATTTGAGAAAGAGGGCTGCACAAACTCAATCGGGATTTGACCAGGAAAACACCTTATTTCACGGCTTTTCGAAATGGTAGTTTTGACTTAAAACGCTTCTTTTCTTTAAGCCATTTCCTCTGAAGAGGGTTGCTCACTTCCTCTGAAGGGGTGGGGGTGGGTGAGTGCTCGAGGGGATCAACCTGAATGTTTATGTGCTACTTTTTTTTACCTCTTAAGGGGATTCGCAAATGTGAGTGATCGCACTTTTTTGAAGTACATTCTTGATCATTTGGAGAGAATTTTTCATCTTTTGCAGTGGTCCTTCAAGGAACTCCCAAAGTGAATTTTCACTCTTTTATATTAAGAGAGTAATGTAATAATGTAGCCTAATTTTAACAACAAACAGAATTTCCTCACATAGGAATTTTGCTTCAGTTAAATTGCTAAACAAACAATAGTGTTGTGAATGATAAATATGCCTTAGCTACTGAACCGGTTTTTTTTAAATGCTTCTAATTGAATTACTTTCATGTCATTTGCCAGTTCAATAAAATACCACCTGGTCCGCCAACAGCACACCGCAGCCCCGAGGGCCGCTGGGTCTGGCCTAAATATATTGTCAGGGGTTGACCAAGTGTCCTATTTAAATGTAAACATTAGCTTAGTCCACGTAACAGTCGAGTCTTTTAAAACCGGTTCTCCAGAAAACGACATGTCACGCTAAAGCGAACCTTTTCAAAAATCCAAATTATATAATGTAGACATAAGTAAAGTTTACTCCAGGTCCTGAACTCTCTCAGAAAACCCGACATAATGGTCGGTTCTTGAATATGATCGGTCTTCAAAGATTGACTACAACAAATTACATTACAATAAAATACTTAACAAATCGCGAAATATGTTTTTATTTTATCCAGTAACGAATCCATGATTGTATAAAATGCGTGTATGTGTGTGTGTGTGGGGGGGGGGGGGGGGGG
>JAOTQE010032997.1:0-10241 GCA_025631205.1 Nesometra sesokonis
TGCATTCATTGTTATTTTGGTCTTCAAACTACATAACACATACAAGATAAGTATATTTTGTTTTGGGATGGGAAATTTCCCCAGTAATGGCGGCGACAATAGAGGGCGCCATACTTCTCGGATTGGTCTATAGACATACCCACGCAATCAGATGTAATAAGGTCGCGAATTCGGTGTATTGTTATGTTGTATACAATTTATAATAGTCAGGCAGATATTTTTTATAGGCTCTTTCATTATATAACTGTTTTTAATTTCTTTTTAATTTCACTCTGTAAAATTTTAGGATACTTTCAAAACAATTTTTTACAATTTTTCGGGATAAATTTATTTACTTTTTTATATTTTATAGTATTTTTCTTTAAGGCACTTTTACTATACATTTTTTTTTATTTAAAGTTTAATTTTGAAGATTTTAATTTCTAAGGTAATTTATATATTCGGAAGATTAAAATGTATTACAAAAAATTCCAACAACACTGATTTGAGGTTTTGATTGGGCTTCAACAACACAAACATTTTTAGAAGCGTTATTAATTTGGAATTTGGTTAAGAATGAATTCCCTCATCTTATCCTATTAAAATAACAAAATTACAGTTTAATAGAAACATTTACTAATAATGCATAGTATGCACTGCTATTAAAATTTTTATTTATTTTAACTTAATTGCCTAATGTTTTTATTATGCCTGGAATAACATTTTACATTTTTCTAAATTCTGGCAACTTATATTTTTAAATTTTGACTTTTGAAATATACATTAAAAAAATTTTGAATAATTTTGATATATTTGGTTATTAATTAGGCACTGGTAAGGAACAATCTTTAGCATTGGATCTACCGGAGCAAGCATTATTTTCAATTGAAAATCATGGCTTCGAATATGGTACCCATGGTAATGTTTATTTGAATTGTTTAAGTTCAATTAATTAATGATACTCTTTTTTTAGTATAAGTTTTTTTAGTTAATCCATCTAGTTGTAGTTTTACTAATATACCTCACTTAATGAAAATATACAATTATTTTTATAAATAAACTAAATTTGAATAATAAACAATATTTTTGATCTAGCGCTCCAGGTTTTTAATATTTTACAGTTTTTTTTACTATATAAAAAAGTTTCAAATTTTAATGTAAAAAAATACAGTAATTTTTGTGTAACAGTAACATTGGTCATGCATTACACTTTCATCATGTTTTTCCATTTTCAGCTTGTATTACAACAGTGTGCATTTAAAGGATTATTCATTTCAAAGGATGGTCCCTCAATTATCTGAAGGATGCCCATTTCCAAGTTGTTTTGTCCTATTCTTAAAACGATAAAAAACGATCAAAATGGTCAATTGTATGGAGGATGAATATTATTACATGATGCGGTGCATTATGTTTAGTTTATAATTCAATGGTGTGGTTAAATGTGAGATGTCACCACGAAATGAGTCGTGTTGTACAGAAAACCAAAATTTAGTTATTGTTGTATTTGGATAGAAGAGATTAAGCTTGAAATTTTTTTTTAAATGGGGTTCATAGCTTCAGTTTAAAACATGGTTATATGAAAACACGCTTTGGAGAAAATCGACTTTAAAGATAAACAACTGTTGACTTGCTGTATGTTTTACCATTGATTTTGAAAAACAGCCTTTACAAAATGTAGTTAAAAAACATGTTTATTGTAAATAAACATAAGCAGGAAGTTTGTAATCATAAATTAATTACTAAACTTTACAAAACAACAGGAATCTCATTTTTGTGAAATTATGACTTTCTGTCTATTTTTGTGAATAGCTCAAAATGGCCCGGCGTACAACACGACTCATTTTGTCACGACACCTCACAAATGTCCCTATACCGATAAACCAATTGTTACGAAGATATTCATAATTTAAATATTAATGCGAGCAAACAAAGGTAAAAAGTCAAAAAATAAAATTTGATAAATACCATCATGTTGGGTGTCATATGAAAGCTCTATTAATGACAAACACAGTTTTACAATTTATTTTAGCTTTAACTGTACTGTTTTCGGAATATTTCAAATTAAAAGTCAAAATGGGGTTGTATCATTAATACTTTATAATTAGCCTATGATGAGGTTTTTGACATATTCTTTTTTTCAAAATATTTTGATAACTGTGCACTTAATTGCTCAACACGACAAGAGCTTTAAAATGATACCCAACATGACGGTATTTATCAAAATTTAATTTTTGACCTTTGACCTTCGATTTGGTCATGTGACTATTTAAATGTTGAATATCTCCATAACGATTAGTTTATCCGTATGGTGTAATGGAACTTTTTGATCAGTGTGCAATTCCCTTTTCAGTGATACCACTCATGAATATGTTCCGTGAGATATGCAAGTCAAAGGTAACCATCTTAAAATTCAAAATGGCAGCCAAAGGCATAGTCGAAAAGAATGGTACCTCAACTTGTTTTCCATTCAGCATCCTCAAAAGGACAGAACTAGCATAAAAATTAAATTTTGGTACAAAAATCCTGCTGGAATACATAGCTTTTTGTACTATTTTAACACATGCAGCATTTTATTTTTTTTAATACAATTTATTCAGTTTTTTCAGAAATTGCTTGGTAGATTTGGTAGATTTTTTTCTCTTAATTATTCTCTTCTTTTCGAAGTATGTATGCTACCTCAACACTGCTGTTCCTTATTTTGGTTTCTCTTGTTCGTATCTGCCTAGAGGTGCGGCGCAAAATTTTTTTAATACAATTGCAATAAAATATCAAACTATTTTAGAGTGTGAAAAATTGTATAATTTGAAAGAATTTGACGCGATTAATTATAACACCTGATTGGCTGAATTTCTGCTCGACTTACGGATATCGTGTGAAAAACCCTGAAAGCTGACAGCGGGGATGTCACATGGAGTAGGTTTATCATTTGTATTCATGACTTATGTTGACTTTCGATGGTTATTTATTTTGATTGACTGGCTTGACTACAACACCGACAAAATGTTGGCTACGCCTAACCACTTCTGGGATTTTTGTTTTCACTATTTGGCGAAGGGGATCATATTTAGTAAGCCAAATGAGATTTGTCGCCATTGGTGATTTTGTGAATAGCTAGCGTGAACATAGACCAACTCTGGGTGCAAGCCGAACCACAAACCCTAGTTTATTTCCTATGAATTTCTGTACATGATTTGACTTTTTCACAGATAATCTCTTCTAGAATCTTTGTTTTTGAATGTAGTGGTTTTAATTTGCTGCTTTTAATCTCTCATGGTATTGTACTTTTGCCACTTACGGCAAAACTTCCACCCCTGTCATTGGAACATATGTTGGGTTTTTCACAACTTTATTTCATTGCATAGCTTGAGTGTTTTCATTCATTCGAAAGTTTCAATCAGTAGTAAATTAATAAACATTCATCAAAAGTTGTCTTTTTGTTGCTTTTTGAATATTGTGTTCATATCATTTCAGATGTGTTAAATTATTATTTTATTTTCATAAAACATACAAAAGAAAGGTGAATAAAATTCCAAGACATTGACTAGTTTATAGTCAAATCAGAAAAACATCTTCACAACATAAACATAACATATATATGGTTTGCCTTTATTATAGCTGTTTGCCTGATTCTGTTCTGTCAAATGCTAACCATACTGTAGGTGTTGTTAAGACCAGAATAAAAAGGTTCTTCCATGGCAAATGGTGTGACTACAGAGTATAATATTTTCATTATACAATTTGTCAACACAAATATAAACCTGCAAAATATAAAAATAAATCCATGTCAAGATGTACATGGATTGCAAAATCTGTTATCTGGCATCCGAAACCCATCAAAATTTAGTATAAATTAATCATACATGTGTGTAGCAGTGGCGGCATTAGGTACATGGTACAGACCCCATCGGGGGACCTTGCCCCTGTTTGGGAGAAATTTAAGGTATCGTTTAGAACGAACCTGCTTTGTAGGATACTTTCGAGGACCAGACAAGCCGCCCCCAACCATACAAAAAGCGCCTAAAAGTCACACGAAATACGGCAAATACCATTTTTTTTGCCTGTCAAATTAAAAATTGGCGACACGCCCACCTAAACCTAGCTCAACATGTCGGGGTGCCCTGCCTGTCGGGGGAATCCTGGGACCACCACTCGTGTGTAGCTAAAAAAAATCCAATGGTTTGCAGGAAACAACTACAGTAAGGATTAATGGTAAAGTAATTAAGAACAGTAATTTAAACTAAGCTTAAAGCTGCGTCGTGCAACGGTTGCACGACTAAACAGTCACTCCCTGTGTGTACAGTATGGTTTCCACACGCGATGACAGTTTTCTAATCGTCGGCCAACTGTTTTTTAGTGGTTTCCCTATTGAAGCACTAAAAAAACTGCCAGCTGACGAATAGGAGACTTTTATCGCGTCTGGCAATCACACATACTGTACAGGGAGCTACGGTTTAGTCGTGCAACCGTCGTATGACCGTCGCATGACGCCGTGAGTGCCAGGCTTTAGTGCGAGTGGAAAATTTTGAGAGAGAGAGTAACATAACCACATTTTCAAAACTCGAGATCACTACAACCAACAAAAAATTTAAATGATTTAGTTATACCTGGAACTTCCAACATAACAGTACTCTATGCTCACGCTACAGTGAATGTTTTCATAGCCAAAATCGCTAAAGGTTGCCAATTTATTTTAGCCAAATTATAAATGTTTAAAACCTGATATAAATGGCTGCAAAATGGACAGTTTTCATTTAGCCAATTTGACTAGATGTCAATTTTATTTTAGCCAAATGAGACTTCCAGTAGCCATTGGTGACTTGGTGAATGGTTAGAGTGAGCATAGGTACTGAGTAAAAGTTTTAAAGTCAAATACTTTGATAGTAAAATTTTTTTAGAGCAAATTTAAATTGGAAATGGCTTATGACAACCAAATACAGATACAGATAGTACTTTATTCATCCTCATTTTAAAAGAAATTGCAATGTTCAATTGATTGTAATGATTAGAAATGATGGATACAACAAAGAGATACTCCAATAATATACAAACATTCTATCTTTGAAAATTTTGATGATAGAGCCTAATCCCACTAGAAATAAAAGGATTATGATAACGGCTAATGCGTGCCGTTGACTATCTCAATCTACCACTCTGTTTAATGACGCTTGATGCAATTACATAATTGAGAGAAATATAATTATTTTGGATTGCCTTATTTTTTGTTTCACAGGTCGCCTAGTTAACAGAGTAAAGGTTACAGAAATCATTGCAGTGAACATTGGACCCAAACCCACTGATAAATCTGTAGATGGTGATGCTAATAATAACACATCTTTTACTGGTAAGTATCAAATGCTTCCTGTGCTTCATTTTAAAGTCAGCTTACTCTAGGGTCCTGCATGATCTGCCCTGCCAAAACATTTACAGATAGAGGAAAACATCCGATTCTAAGCAGAAAGCGTAGTTTTCTACTAATACATCACACACAAAAAAGAGGAAAATTGATAAAATGAACAAAAACAGTGTACAGGATACAGGCCACATGCCTTTGGAGAGTAAACTATATGATGTGGGACATTACTTCAAAAGCTTAAAGACCCATTCTTTTCAAAGTCAATAAAATTAAAACATTTAAAATTTGACTATATTGTATTCACATTTATAAATATACAGTAATACTGATCTGCCATATTTATATCATTTTATTATTTCAAAACAATAACAAATTTAGAATAATAACCAAAATATATTTTTTGTCGGATCTCAAAAAATAAAGTGGTTGCATTTTTGTGCTTTTGTTTCTAGTAACCAATGACAAGCTGTGGGCAAAAAAACAGCACCTACTGTGGAGAAAATATCCTGGGTAACATCTGCATAGATACGGTCTATAACCCACTAACTTTGCAACTAAATAAAAAAAAATCGTCTAGGCATATCCTAATAGAGTTCAATAACTTTATCCTTTTTTATTTTACTTGAGATTAATTTAATCTACACATGTTTATTATTTTAGAAATAATGAACGGGTAGATTTTGGAAGGAATACACCAAGCAAATGTTTGCTCCATAATTTGGTGCGGTGGGGCAGGGGAGGGGACAGCACGTACTATAAAGAAATTAAGTTGGTCAAATTGACGACAAAAAAAAATATTTCAGAAATATCAAGATTCACTGTAAAACATCCTGAGCTGCATTAATACCAAATGTCCCTTTGACCTTGTCAGCTGCTACTGTATATCCTGGATGGAATTCAGGAAAATCCACAAACCAGAAATTATAATACTGTAAACCAGGACATATGACCAGTATGTATGACCAGGACTTCCTTAAATGAATAGTAATAACAATGCCTAGTAGCAGAGCCAGGCACAAGTTTCTCACTCTAACCATTTGCGCAATCACCAATGGCTACTGGAACTCTCACTTAGCTGAACTCAAAATGACCTCTTTCGAAAAAAATGCCCAAAACTGTCCATTTTGCAGCAATTTTTATCGGCTCTCTCTCTCTCTCTCTCTCTCTCTCCTGAGGATGATCGAAACACATCGATCAAAATGTTGAATAGTTTACAACTACATACATGGTGTACTGCAAATGTTATGTTTAATTTTTATTGGTTTTTAAGTTTTTTTTCTTTTTGAATAAGAATTTATAATTTGGTTTTAAAAAATCGCCAACCTTTATTTAGTTTGTCTAAGAAAAAAATAAGCCTAGAGTAAGCATAGCAAAGAGGTATAAGATAAGTTACAAAAGTAGAAAATGGTTAATTATTTTGATTATTTGTTTATCATAGAAACAGTTTAGACATTTACCTTTCATATTACATTAAAATGTTCATATTTCAAGAAATATTTAAAAAATGCAAATCAAAAAGACCATACTTACTGATAAGTAATTTTCAAATGCAGTTTTCTCAAAACTTACATTCTAAATGTTTGAACTTTGATTGTTCATAACTTTGCAATGAAACTGTATGATATTGATTTCTTTGCATTTTAAAGATAATGTCTGTTTCATAATTCATCATAATAACTAAATTTTCAATATTTCAACTTATGCTTCCTTTGGTTTTACTCTGCCAAAATTGATGAAAAACATTGCGTAAAACAGAATCATAATCATAATCATCGTCTTAGAAAAACAGTAAAGATATTAATTAAATTACAAAAAATGAGAAACAGTTTCTAGACAACCAGTCGTTGGTGTTCGCGGACGCCTGTTGGTATGAAGGAGTAAAGATAGCGGTTCGTACCAGCAGCCACAGACCTCAACCGCCCACTACGAGCACTCCTGAGACCAACTATTTCAGAATATTTAGGTTGGTGAATGCTTGTTCACTAGTACTGTTCTTTTTCAAACAGGGCACTTAAGAACAATTTCACATTTACAGAGGTACTTATTTACTTGAGTAATGGAAAACTATCTTTGGATTAGTAACTGCATCATCGGCATTGAATTTGAACTTTGTAGGGAAAAAGCCATTTTTGGCAAAATTTTGAAGCGTATAACTAGCATAAACAGGACACTGAGGCCAACTTGTACAAATTGTATGCTGTATTACTAAGAATAAAGGAAACCTAGGTAAAAGTGGCCTTGATGGTTAATGTTTTAAGTCACCGGGGCCAATGAGAAGGCACCAGTGGCAAATCGCCTTGGTGCCTTGGTTAAATTCGAGCCCATTGCATGGTCTGGTTAACCAACTGATCCAAGTGGAAATTCCAGAACCATTCACACATTTTTATACAGGAAATTGTAATGGTTCAGTTTGTTTAGTGAACAATTGCAAATGTTTTCAACATCACAATTAATTGAGGAAATAGGTTTTTAATAGGTAATTAAAAGTCCAAAAAAATTCCAATGTACACAAAAATTAAAAACAATTTCATCTTAAAACAATTAATTTATAGATAATATATAATTATTTTATAATTAGAACTATCAATAATTTCAATTTCATTCCTACAGACATCCTTGCAGTAAGCAGGAATCTACCTGAATAATATTTACCTCAACAATCAAAATCCAAAGATCTAACAATAGTGTAGATAAACAAAGACTATAATATGATACAAAGGTTATGCTGAACATTGTGTTGACTGACCATAGTACCATTTGAATATGGTTATGATAGGTCAATATAAAGAACTTGTCACCATGTAGTTTAAAAGAAAATGTAAGGTCTCACCACAAAATTAGTCTCATGGTAGGAAGATCCAAAATTGAGTCATACCTTTTAATAGAACCAAAGATAATAAAAAGGGAAAGATCGACCACATTTGATTATGCGCGGAACTCCATCCGGGTTCCAATTTTTAATCGGACCCAAGGAGGCGCACTTTTTCAAGCGCGTATTCTACGGTTCGCACAGCCCACCCGCACAGCGCGACATTCAACCGTTACCAGAGAGTATTCCAATTACTACGCAACGGGCAGCCCGCCCCCACGCTGTTGGCAGAAAAATTGGACGTCCAGTGCGCCATTTTCAGCGTTCCATTCTAAAACAAGCGAACCGTCACGTGTGCTCATTCTTGTGCTATTTATATTTTTTGATAGAACCTAAAGTAAGCTACGCTTGACATTTAGTGGTAGATTCAAAGATATGAGCATTAAGGTCATTTTCAGGCGCAGTTTCATCATTCACCAGACCATTGGCTTTTTTCTCTTCAGTATTTCGCTGTAACGAATTTTGTACACATTGTTTTATGTTTTTGCGAAGTGAAAAAATGCACAGCCGCAGAGTACTAGAATAAACTTGACATGCCCATGCCCATTGAACCGAATCAGCGAACTTATGGTCAGTTTAGAAGTACACTTGAATGTATATTATAAACAATAATATTTATTTCTTTACTTTTTTACAAGTATAATTATATTAAATGTAAATTATATAAAGCGTTTGTATTAATACGTTAAAATAATGTAAAATTTTTAAATTTGTGAGTAAAATTTCATGAAAATACCGTCTCGTGCAAATAAATTAGCAGGGTACAATCGTTCGCTTTTTTGTTCGCACAAATAAATTCGCCTAGTGGAAAACAACCTTTAGAAATCTTCATCAGATACACTGTATATTGGTAGACAAGCATATTAACCACCCCGCTACAGAGCCACATACAACCACCAATATACGACGCCACTACTTTCTGTGCACAAGATGAACGCTACAATCTGTAGGCAAAATACCAGCATTGTTTGATGTAAATTTGTTATTTGAAAAACAATGCTTCAAACCAATTCTCTGAGAAATCTAAAACCAAAAAGACTAATACAATAGGAAAAATCCCCCATGGTAAAATAATGGGGACAAACTGGAAAAGGTTTTGGGAGGGGACCCAGCAGAAAGGTTTAGAAAATAATAGATGGCTGATGTTTTCTGGAAAGAAGTTTGGCGTAAAATAGAAAGTGCTAGAGTACTATCTACTACCACGTAACATGTATACACAACACATAGGAGATGACCAGTACTATAGCATTTTTGTCTACTTTCGGAAGACTGTACAATACGGTATGCAGTATTATATTGTTTTGTGTTATTCTATCTATGCCAAGGCCAACTTCATTACTGTGATTCTAAACACCATTTAACCAACACAAATAACTGGGCTTATGTACGTATTTGCTTTGATCACATCCTTCAGTTGAATTGCTTTTAAACAATAAAGATAAGTACCAATACAATATGATTTATAGGAATGAATGTGTTTTGTTTTGCATTATATTGTGTTACAAGTGTGTCCTGATGGCCAAGGAAATTTTTTTTAAAATGCTATACTATAATATTATGATAATTTTTAGTTTTTCTTCCATACTGTATTTATCCTAAAAAATCATCTAAATTATGCATTATTATCATAAATCTCCCATAATACATAATTGTATTTAAAAACAACAAAATTCAATTAGTAGACTTGTTAAAAACCAAGGAGGTTTTAATAAAACCACCTTGGTTTAACGCTAAAATGTATAGTGGAATATCCTTGTTTTTATTTTCACTGTATATAACCTCAACTTACAAGTAGCCTAGCAATTATGAATTATGAGCTTTTGCAGTAATTTATAATTGATTTGATTTGTAGGAGGTTGAAACGTAACTGTTGCAGCAACTGCTTCCATTACACCAACAATTAGACAGGGAAAAACAGCATATAGTGATGCACCAACTGATATTTTATTAGGATGAGATGTGGCAAGGTTCAGTGTTTTGCTCATCACAAGCAAGGCAGGGAATGGTTTCTGTTTTTTTTTTTTGGGGGGGGGGGGGGGG
>JAOTQE010033008.1:0-21729 GCA_025631205.1 Nesometra sesokonis
AACTCCTGCTTACATTAACAGGTCCGCCTTTGCCTCTTAGGAGTCACTATATAAAAAGGCCGTGCAAAGTTTTACTAATACTAGTCTACCTTTAAAACCAAATGATTTTCCTGGTCAATTTTAGCATCCACCCCCCCCCACTCAACCAAAAAATCACCACTGCTTTGATGACTCATTGGCTGCATGAGTATGTAAAATATATTTGAAAAATGAGTAGCTGTAAATGAGGAAGTGTTCATATGCATAATCAATGTCAAGACGACCGCGTATAATAACCAATTTAATTGCAACATTCTCCTAATACATTCCATGGCATCAATGCGCTATATCCGTCAAAACTTGTATCCAATTCCCTCAGACATTCAACAAAATAATCGATCTTCCAATTCTACCCATCCATCATACTGCCAGAGAGCAGGCACAGTGAACTGTTCATTAAAATAACAGTAAAGGAAATGGATTGCAAATACCTTTGTTACAAGTATATTGCCAGCTTATATAGACAGCTCATAAAACAAACGGGAGTGTAAGTAGTAGGCCTATGGTAATAACTTCTAGAAATAATAACGAAAATCCTATATTTCTATTTCGACGTTTGTTTTGATTTGATTTAGGCCAGTGGTGGCGCCAGGAATTCTCCGACAGCAGGGCAATGGCCCGACAGGGGGAACGGTTCCCCCGACGAGTTGGGGAAAGGTCCCCCGACGGGGGGCTGATCCCCTCCCTCGTAGCGCCGCCACTGATGTAGTCCATATTTAAATAGGAATTTCAGATTATCCGATAAAATAGTCCAATCAAATCTATTTAAGAAATACAAATACGCAAACTCAGTATACAGTTGATCCTCCCTGTGCGGACACCTCTCGTAAGCGGACACTTCCCATAACGGACACAAACTCAAAGACCCGTTTGTTCATCCTGTCTAATCAGTGCATTTGGTACTTTCCGTAAGCGGACACCTCCCGTAAGCGGACGCGGACACTTTTTGTCTTAAAATTTAGATTTTTTGTATGCTAATTTACCTCTCATAAGCGGACATCACAAAAAATTTAGTAACATTTCTGTACAACGAATACAAATTTATGTACAAATTCGTTATTATTCTGCAATGGCTGAGAATCATTAGTGAACTAATCCTTAAAATGATAAACAATATTTAATAAAATATACAATGCGTTGTCTAGACATTTAAGAGGACATTTATGTTGAGAAGGCCATGGAATATGAGGCAAAGGGCGTATACATAAATTTACAACTTTGGCCCTCTATCGGCCGAAATTCTCATAAGCGGACACCTCCCGTAAGCGGACACTGGACCCGAGGGTGTCCGCCTACGGAAGGTTCAACTGTAGACCATAATGCATTATTTCTTCTTAATCGGTCCACTGGCTTCCGCTGATTTATTTGTGATCTCCTTTTTTCATCGCGTGACACCCTGGTGGACACAGCGGCGAAATCATCACAAGAACAAGATCATAGTTGACCGGGTCAAAAGGCAAGAATTATCACATTAGGTAAATTATCGGATAATTATCGGATTTTTTTTTCGCTAGAATAGGTTAAACGTCCGTTCCTGTAGCAGTTTTCAGTCCCCCTAAATCACAATCCTGGATCCACCCCGGCATACGTTTTCTGAATAGTGCATTCAATGTGTTCTTTAACGTTCGTGTGCAATGTTACATACCGAAACAACGGCTTAACGTCTCATACGAAAGACGATGCGCTATTAACTTGTATTTCGGCCCTCCAGCCGAAACACAGGGAGGGTATATTAGACCAGGGAATCTCCGTTGTTCAGCGTGTGAAACAGTGGCTACCGTCAGTTTAGCCAACTGAAGTAAATACCACATGCGGTGCTATAAAACGTATTATGCATCAAAACAATTACTCTAAAGTAAATTATCGATTCTGTTTAAGCTGTACGGGGGCGCAGCCTGGATTTCTGAGGGTTTTACCCTCAAGGGGACAACAGCAATTAAGTATGTGTATATTATAGAATATACTTTGATACAAAATCATTGGTATATCAATTTTAGAAGTTAGCCAGAGGATAGATTTGCGTTGCTTGACAGGTCTTCGATAATAAACGCATGCATTAGGAAGTGGTGCTAAAATATGGCATTAGTGTAACATTGTATTGTATATACCAGTATCGTTATCGGCATTATTATCATCGACCGTTGGCGAGGGGCAGTGGTGTATTCAGTGGGTGCTTGGCGCTCGTGCACACCCATCAGAGGTAGAAAACACAAGAAGATTGATATACACCTAAATATGAAGATTGGGGCTTCGAGTACCCCTCTCCCACCCCACCTACTTTCAGAGAAAAAGCGTAAAATAGGGCAAATAACCTTTTTTTTGTTTGGCAGAGTCCGGTCGGGGCTTGTTACGGCACATTTTGGTAAATTACCAAAATGTGCCGCTCCCAAAAATTGTGCCCTAACGTGTTACGGCACATTTTGGTAAATTGCACATTTTGGTAAATTACCAAAATGCACACTTACCAAAATGTGCCCTAACAGGCAGTGGCGGCGTCAGGAATTCCCCGACAGCAGGGCAATGCCTCAGACAGGGGACACGGGTCCTCCGACGAGTTGGGCAAGTTTAATTTAGAGGTGGGCGTGTCCCCGGTTTTCAGCCTGACGAGCAAAGAAAAAAACCGTTATTTGCCGTGTTTAGCGTTTTAGTGTTGGGGTTTGACAATACCCTACAAAGCCCCCGACGAAACCTTAACATTCTCCCCGACGTGGGAGGAAAAGGTCCCCCGACGAGGGGGTGGGCTGTAGCCCCCCTCCCCCTAGCGTCGCCACAGCTAACAGGGCTTCCCATTCATAGAGACGTCCCTGGGAGGGTGTTGTGCTTCACCTCTCTATATTTTTTTCAATCAATACTTAAAGAATTACTATTAATGTAACATAAAAAACGGTCTAGGATACTCCATGGGGCTCGCTGAAGTATGTACCTCGAGCTCCAAACTACCCGTCTTAGTAAGAAATAAGTCATTTTGATGATGGTCGGAAAAGTTAGAGGGCTCTCTGATTAATTCTTCGTTAACATAACTGAGTTTTAAAAAGAAAAATACGAACTGTCGGAAACTGGTTACGAATATTGTTCTGTGCTTTAAATAAAAAAAAACATCCACATAACGAACGGAACTGAACTTTTCAGATGTAACAGCCTTAAGAAGATAAAAATATAAATTAATAACATTTAAACCTAAAACCGCACTGAATTTGGTAGATAAATTACAAAAATAATATACAAGAATAAGAAATAAAGAATAACAGATTTTATTTGACTTTAAGGCTTTCCAACGAATGTTAGTTTTAAATTACACTACCTGAAGCAATGCGATTACTGTACATAAGCCAATATTTTTTTAGTAGTTGATACTTTGATAACGTCCAATACATAAGATTAAGCCAGGTAAATTTATATGCGTTCGGATGAATGTTAGTTCAAATTGAGTAAAAAATCGGATTGCATCGACTACTGAATCAATACTATTTTTACATAGTGATTTGTTGATCAAATCTGAAGACTATTATAAAAAAAAAAACATAAGTATAGCATGGCTCAGATTGATACGACATGTCGTTTCATCAGTAACCAGATAGTCGCGGTACAAAATTTTGGACGCTCCTTGTTACCCTCGCCCCACAATAGTGGAAGACTCTCATCGCGTCTAGCAACCACACACACTGGGAGCGACGGTTTAGTGGTACAACCGTCGTACGACCGTCGCATGGCGCAGTGAATTCCCGGCCTTATTGACGATATGAAACGAACAGATTTGACGTGGACTAAGGCAAACTAAACTTTTAAGAAAACTTAATCCCAAAACCTTATTGCACGCACATTATTTGGTGAAACGTGTGCAATTAAGTGATTAGGATTATGGAGATTGTTGAACACACGCAATTTAACTGTTTCAGGAGTACGGGCTTTCTGCGAACATAGATTTGTGACCATGCGCCGAATGTACCGTACATGACACAATGCTACCAAAGATAGTTTGATGCTACATACAGGCGCGCAATGAAATCAAAAACTCCGCGATCTGTCATCATTGTCTCGCCATTGCATGTCAACGTGCGCAATCGCTTTATAAATATACACATTCATTATGATGTAATTGCTCGCACGATCCTGAAATTAATTCTCGATGTTGATGGTCTAAATGCAATTACTCATTAAGATGTTTAATTAGTTTGGAACAATATTTACAAAGTGTGATGCTTCCCACACACACGCACGGCAGGCTTCAGTGTTATCTAAGCGGCCTACTAATGGCCATGAATATTAAAAAGAAAATTAAATATAAGTTTTAAACAAAAAAATCGTTCAGTTTGCACCCTCGCCTATGACAGGCTTCTTTGTCATCTATCGGCCTACTAATGACCATGAATATTAAACATAGGAAATTAAAATAAGTTTAAAACAAGACATTCGGTAAGTCTGCACCCTCGCCTATGACAGGCGTCGATGTTAACTAGCGGCCTTGAATATTAAACACAGAAAACTAAGATAAGTTTTAAACAAGACAATCGTTCACTTTGCACCCTCGCCTATGACAGGCTTCGGTGTTACCTAAGCGGCCTACTAATGGCCATGAATATTAAACAGAAATTAAAATAGGTTTTAAACAAGAAAATCGTTCAGATTACACGCTGGCCTATGACAGGCTTCGATGTTAACTAGCGGCCTACTAATGGCCATGAATATAAACAGAAAATTAAAAGAAGTTTTAAAAACAAGACAATCGTTCAGTTTGAACCCTCGCCTATGACAGGCTCCGATGTTAACTAGCGGACTACTAATGGCCATGAATATTAAACATATGAAATTAAAATAAGTTTTAAACAAGACAATCGTTCAGTTTGAACCCTCGCCAATGACAGGCTTCGATGTTAACTAGCGGCCTACTAATGGTACTAATGGCCATGAATATTAAACATAGAAAATTAAAAAAAGTTTAAAACAAGACAATCGTTAAGTTTGCACCCTTGCCTCACGTCGATTTTAACTAGCGGATTAATAATGGCAATTAATATTAAACAGAAAATTACGGTAAGTTTTAAACAAGACAATCGTTCAGTTTGCATCCTCGCCTATGACAGGCTTCGGTGAAAGTTTTTTTTTATTAAAAAGAAATGATAATCTGGACACAGCCTTAGACTCACTATTAAATTTTAAGGAAGCTCTGATTAACAAATATATCTTTTTGGAGATGCTCAGAAAACTTACGGGGCGTTTAAAGCATTTTTATAGACACGAAGGAGAATTGAACTATGTGCAAATTTCATTCCTGGTTACAAGTCAACCGTTTTTCACAATCGATCAACCGTCTCATGTAACAGAACTCAGTTTTGAAGAAAATAGACCGCTACGAACGGTCTGAAATTTGTAGAACGATATTGTAAGTTCCGAAGTGAAGGAGAATTGAACCTGTGCGCAAATTTAATTTTACCCGCTCGGCCAACTACCGCTCGTCAACAGTATTGAGTTTTAAAAGAAAATAATGAATGATACTTAAACGTGCGCTTGAATGAAATTGCTGGGTTACAGGACAAAACCTTTTTATGACATGGTTAAAGATCGGTCGAAAAACAAACTGAGTTTTAGAAGAAAGCAGCAAATTTAAGCAAATTTAAAAGGAACACAATTGGCGCATGGGGTCACTATAGGTATATATAGCTTTTGGATTAATTTTTGCATGTTCATTCATCAGTGCTCCCAAGTTGGAAAACCGGAAATCTTGGAGATTTTGTCAGCCAGCGTTCGTACTATTTTGGGGTATTTTATTGGCATCTACGTGAATTGAATCATGCTTTGATTATTATAAATCAAATTACAAATTAAAATGTGTTAAACTATTATATTTGGTACAATTATTGACAAAAAAACCCCTTCAAAATACCATATAATATCCAAATAAAGAAAAAATACTACATATTCTTTTGTTTAAATTGCTAATATATCAAAAATTCCTGGGGATAATCATGAAATTATCAAATTGCCGGAGAAAATTGGGTATTTCATGGAGCCAGGGAGATGATTCAAAATTGCTGGAGACTCCAGGCTAATCTTCAAGACTTGGGTGGTCTGATTGATATTTAGAAGGATGGGTATACAGAGCCGGAGCTCATCAAGTTATGAGTACTTTATATTTTATTTTACTTTTTATTTATGAAAATTCGAATACCGTACATCATTATCCTGGGGATACCAGATAGCCGTTATGGCCAGAGGCTAATACAGTGGCTCCCCCTTGACTAAATTTAACAATGAACTGGTACAAGAGGTAAAGTATAAATATAGATACAATATATGAAAGAAGAATATTTTGCTAGATGTTAAAGGATGTTATGTTATGTGTATCAACTATCGAATGTGGAAGATCCAGAGTGAAATAACTGAGGGATAAAAAAATGATTTAAAGCCCGAGTACGACCAAAAGGAACAGCAAAAGAAACAGAGTGATTTAAACGGGAAGATCGTCGTATAGGTTGGAATAATAGTGAGGTTTCGCATCTTTACGAAATACGAAAACGAAAACGGATACGTCATAAATTCTTGTAACATTTAGATAGAACTCCTTGAATATCTGTCGCATTTGGTCAATATTTTAGGACGATCATCAACGATTCGTAGGTGGAACATTTGATATATTTTTTTAACACAATTGGCCCCTTTCAAAATTTGAATTGTGACGTATCCGTTTTCGTATCGTATTTCGTAAAGCTGTGAAACATCACTAATATACCATAACAACCAATAGGCCTATGCCTAACAAAACAGAAAAAAGTTAATAATTTTAAATACAAACTACGATCCTTGATGTATATTTATGTTATATTAAATTAGTTAATTTGCAATTTGTACTAATCCTTAACGTGACTATTATGCAATAAATGTTGAATAAATTGAATTTTCTATAATTATGTTTTAGAATCTGGCTTGTATAGCAGATCAGTACCAAACACATGGAGGACAAACATTGACGATTTTAAGAAAATTGGCTTAATAATTTATTTACATATTTAAAGAGACAAACATACAGATAGAGAGACGGAGCCTACTGCGGTACCCTCTAAAAGACCAGAAACACAGCCAGGGTGAGCTTTTAACTCCCGTCCTCGTGATTGGAAGTCTGAAACGCAAACGCAGAGCCAACTGCAAGGGTAATGATAACCATTAATTTTATTGTTAATATTTCAAGCTTTTTTATCTAATGAATAGGCCTAACGAAAATATTAAAATTTAATTGGGAAAAGGTAGACAAAGCCTTGTGATCATTTGTAATCAAAATATTTATATTATTTTCAATTGTATAGCGTCTCTACGTAAGACTTCGTTAAAATTACGACAATTTACCGGAAAACAAACGTCTATTTGAGGTATTACAATACTCTATTAAGCTAACAGAATACAATTGAGGAAATTGTGTTAGTTTAAAGAAATCTAAAGATAGAAAAAATAAGTGACAAAATACAATATGACGCATGTAATTTAATTTGATAAATACGACAGTATCGAACCCCAGGCAATAAATGTTTTGAAGTCCGTCAACAAATAAGTTCCTGCGTCACCCCAGAAGACAGACAGGTGTAAATAAAATAAAATAAAATAATGTTTTGTTGATTGTTGATCAAATAGTGCCAGCATAGTATGACAGTTCCAGAGGCGGATGCAGACTTTTGGAAAAGGGTGAGGCGGTAGAGAGTAAAAGTTTTAGAGGGTTGGGGGAATTATCCCCCGGGAAATGTTGGTCTTTAGATGTCCGGAAATGGCCTCGGGGCGTGTAAAGTGATCAATTCTTGTCTTTGATTGCTGAATATTTTTCACTTTATAGACAATTGTAATAATATTGATATATTTTACTTTCCGAAAGGGGGCGGATCCTGTCCGCCCCACTCTTAAATCCGCCCATGAGTTTGTTATCAGGATTCGAAGAACAATGTGCATCAGATTAACATTGCTAAAGAATTAACGACCTTGAACATATTTTTTTAATATCGAGACACAGCTAGAATTGGGTTCAGCTGCAAGGATTTTTTAAATAAGAAGCATTTTAGACGCTTGTACAAAGGATCTTGTGGTATACATTCATAGGATCTTCGAGTATCTTACATTCATAACATATGGGACAGGTTAGTCATAATTGGCTTTTACCACCTACGCTATTTTAATAAAACTATTCGTTTACCGTCAAAACTGGTTACCCTTACACTATTTTGGTTTTATACCATAAACATTTTATTTGGTGTGGTATATCACAACATTTAAATCTACACCTGAAATTCTTTCCCTGTATAAATGTTTGAATAAATCAGTGCTATGGAGTTTGTGATACTACAGTACATCCCAGTTATTAACGACAAGAAAAGAAACACTATTCATTAAAGTAATGGATGTCGATGATAACAAAGGTATTTTTTATTACAAATAAAATAAACTAATGGTATTTTTATGGTCCCGTTGAGTAAACTTTAAATTTGTCTATTTTTCATTACGTTTCCACTAACGTATTCAATTTAGTCATTCCAATATTTTTATAAATGCTTTTTGGTGTGTTAGTCTCCTGAGGGTAGTTGCCTACTTATTTTTATCGATGTACTCACCTGTATAAAAAAAGAACATACACCAGCGCACTTTACATTTCTGTATCCTGTGAGAATTCCCGGATCCGTGTTCCGCTCTCGGTTCCCATTTGGATGACGGAATTGATCTGTATAACTTGGAAGTGTGTCTAACTTTTGCTTGGAATGGAGTTTCAACTTGTGTAGTTAAGCTTAACTATTGTTTATAACGGAGTTTCAGTGATGCTAATAAGTACTTGCCTTGGCTATCACAGTGGACTGGAGTTGCATCTCGAAGTATAGTTTGCTTTGGCTTTGAATGTTGGAGTTGCAACTGACTGAAAGAGTTGTAACTTGAGAAGCTGCCAAAGCTGTTACTTTGAATCATGTAGCAACTTGAGCGTTTGGCAGCTGTTAGTTGGACTAGAGTTGCGACTTGAGATTTTATCTGTTGTTGCTTTGGAATGAGTTGGAACTTGTGAATTTACCAACTGTTGCTTACAATGGTGTTCCAACTTGTAAGTTCAGCAGATGTTGCTTAGGAATGGAGTTGTAACTTGAGAGTTAAGCTGTTGTTGCTTGGAATGGATTTGCAACTTGTGGGTTTAGCAGCTGTTTATTGCAACTGAGTTGCATATTGAGAGAGCAGCTATTGATTTGAATGACCTTGTAACTTTTGAGTTTAGCAGCTGTTGATTAGAATGGTCTTGCAACTTATGAGTTTAGCAGCTGTTGATTTTAATGAAGTTGCAACTTGTGAGTTTATCAGCTGTTGCTTGGAATGGTTATGTAACTTTTGCGATCAGCAGATGTTGCTTTGGTGGAGTCATGTAGCAAACTCAAAATACAATTTTGAAAATTTTACATTTTCCAAACACACAGTTCTATATTACACAAATACTATGTTGATGGGCATAGTCCAAACTATAGCCCTCGGTGACTTTTAAGACTGTACTATTTCCCGAGACAAAATCAAGGAACATAGTATGAGTCTCAAGATACTGAGGTCTATAATTTGAAACATGACCTGATAAACCTTAGTCCATATTTGGTTTGTAAACGACATACAAATACGACATAAAATAGTGGCATATTACAGATGTATACTGTTAACCAAGTCGTAGACAACTTTTTACAAATGTTCAAGACAAACTATGATTCCCGGGCCTTTTCTGTTGTTGCTCCACTGCTTTGGAATGGGCTACCTTTACTCATTCGGAATTTAACATCTTTAGCTGTATTCATAATCCAGCTTAAAAACATCTTTTTCAAGCAGCTTTTAATCAGTAACAATTGAATCTCAAACAGCGCTCTGAGACGCTTGTGTAGGGCGCTTTATAAAAATAAAATTATTATTATTATTATTTTTATTATTATTATTATTATTATCGAGCGCATTACAATGTTTAAATCAACAGTTTGTGGCTTCAAAGATATTTCTAAAATACAATACTCACAAATCATACCAGTTACTTTGAATGACTCACTACTATCTACACCATGAATAATATTTTCTTGCTGTTACAGTACCCTTTGAAAAAATAACTGTTAACATGGTGGATAATGGTAGCGACAAGGTAGATATAGGTAGTTAACATTGTTAACCCTATACAAACGACCATATCAATTGATACTATCAAGGATATGGTCAGCAATGATCTACAAGTAAATAGGAAGATACAGCCATTGTTTAAAATAAACCTGCAGATTAAATTATTAAAACTTACATCGTAACAAACAAGCAACTACTTATTGACATTAAGACATTAATTAGTAATTTAGCGTGGTAGACCTACCTAGTCAGAGGGTATTATTTTTTTCAAAGGGTACATACGAAAGAAACATAAAAATGCTATTAAATGGCTAGATGTGCATTATTTGATTTACTGGTTAGCTGTTAACCAATCATAGCCATGATCTAAGGTTTTGCATTATTTAATTGCTTATATTAATTGTATTCATGATGACACAATTTATGTCGAAATACTGAATCCCAACACGATGGCGTGTATTTCAATACTTTCTTATCTTACATTAATTATAGGACTTTTCGGTTATTACTATATTTTTATCTCAACTGCAGAGTGCAAAACCGAGTTGACCTGGTCAAACAAAAACTATAGTTATTTTAAAATAGACATCTCAAACATTACTCAATTACATTCTTACCATATGGTTAACTGTGAATACTTCTATTTATTTTAAGCATGATACTGCATAGCGATATGAAACTGATCATTCACACGTGTGAATCCAGCGTTACGGTTTACGAAGCAGAACGAAAGGGAAAACTTGTAGCAATAAAGAATAATACAGATTTCAGACGTCTAATAGTGGATTACATCATGTATTGCTCTTTATACTTTTGCATTACATATTTCAAAATGCTACTTTGTCAAAACTTACATTGCGTAGATACTATGATGGATGTGTACGGTACAGTAACTCTTTCCATCTTGTTCGATGAATGCTGACGAAGATAGATTTGTTTAGACGCGGAAAGCGTCTTTAAAAAGCATTTAAAAAATGTCTGTCGGACGGTCGGTCTGTCTGTCTGTCTGTCGGTCTGGTCACGCACGTTTGTGACTATTTGAGTTTTGTTGTTCTTTCCAATAAGTTCTAAAAACCGGCATTGTATGAGTGTCACATTAAATATCTACGAGATATGAAACAATTACCAACTGGTAATACATTAACATTAAAATTGAAATAAAATATCGTTATAAATACACTTTTAAATGCTTACTTCGCTGTTATAACTGTATACAATATATTATTTTTAATCGACACAATCCTAGTTTTTGATCCAAACATAAATATATCAAACACTGCCCAAGCACAGTATAAACCCAAGATTACTGCAGTCTGCCGCGATAGAACTTCCATGCATATTTTCTAAAGTAGACAATCGTGCACTAGCAATACCCCAACAACTGAAAATTCTGGTTTACATTAGGTTTTGAAGAACACATACAAACTAGGAAATGGATCGGCAACGGAAAAAAAATGCTAGGTGACAGAGATAAAGGTGATAACGACGACGACGATTATGATGATGATGATGACGACGACGATGATGATGACGACTGATGATGGTGAGGATGAAGATTTTGATGATGATGATAATGATTTTGATAATGATCACGACGACTATGATGATTGTTTCAAAATATTTGTTTTTCAAATGTGTGCGCACAATTACAGATTTGGAATACAGAGTTATTTGATATTGACGATAATGATGATGGCTCCATGTTTATGAAAATGACAAAGATGACAAACACGATAACATTATACTGAAACAAGTTATGGTATACATTTTTCCACTTTTCTATTTATTACCGAGAATGTTCCCGCAATTTTGACAAATAATGACAAAAATTATACATAAATTCCATCTATCAATCTATATTATCCTTTATATTACGTCGAGATAAATTACCCAAAATGACATAAATTGTTACAGTAATAGCTACACAACCGAACATGAATATTTGCCATAGTTATTACTTGTATAAATAACAATCATAACACATTTGAGATGTTGACTCTAAGATATTTTACATAATTCACATTGGTGTATGCAAAGGAAAAAAGCACTGATGCCAATCGAAAAATGCATTATATAAAAACACTATAGTTTTTGTAAAAGTTCTAGTGCAGCTATTTTTAGAGTTAATATAAATAATGAGTTATGTAATGAGAATGTAATTATGAAGGAAGCAATCATCATTAAGTTACTCTGATTCCCAATGATGCGATACAATAAATGTCTTGCATAAAAAAAACTACCAATGTGGACAAAAAGTTATCAATATACAAACATGTATTATGGTCTTATAATACTGGTGGTAGTCGAGTGGTTAGGACACTCGGCTGTCACGCCGATGAACCGGGTTCAATTCCCGATGAGGACGGCTCTCAGTTCACTCCCCTTTGAAAAAAATAACACCTCAGACAAGGTGAATCTACCATGTTAAATCACTAGAAAGATCCACCTAGAACCACAGAACTACCTAGTAACTAGGTAGATTTGTTGATGTTATTGATCAACAAGTAATTGATTGTCACGGTGTCTAATTACTCTGAACGTCTATTAATGGCTGTATTTTTCTATTGTAGGCCATTGTAGACTATGTCCTTGGGAGGGGAGCAGACCTTGTGATAATTGAGAGATTTAGTGGTTTTGGTTATGGGACAATATAGATAGGTAGCAAGGTTGGTGTATGATAGTTATTACAGGGTTAACCCTGTTAACAACCTATATCTACCTTGTCACTACCATTATCTACCATGTTAAAAGAGTTATTTTTTTTGCAAAGGGTCAGCTGTGAATGAGTTGAATGAATGGTTGAAATATACCAGGGGGGGTTAAAAAGGCGGCGTGGAAACTGGCCACTCTACCACACAATGCCTAGGCTTAGTACAATGAGCTCCTAACAGCTCATTCCCCTACGTTCAGTACTGAATATGGGACTACTACCTTTACCTTAATACTGGTTTTAATGTGCATACAGTATTTACCATTTTCAAATTTATTGAAGCCTGTTAAAATTTAGTTACAAGGGGATTTGGCTGATAGGGCCTAAAAAACCTACCCAAAATTTCGAAAATCAGGGTGAGCCTTTAAAAAAAAATTATTAAATCTTAAATTATTTCGATTAAATACATAAAAATATCCAGAAAATTGTAAGAAATATATAAAATTATTAATAAATTGTAAGACATACTGTACTTAAAGTTTAGCCCAAAATTTAAATATAGGATATGATCAATCTTGAGGTATCAAACATACCGTATCAGTTGTATACTAAAAATCATTACGAAAAAACAATCCAGAAAGACCGACATTTTAAATAATCGTTTTTGGTCTAATAATAATTATACATTATTATCAAATTATTGATTGCTTTCAAAAGTTAGTTATAAGGGAATTTGTATAACTAATAATAGTAATTGTAGCGCACATATCTGCAAAAGTTTTCAAGGAGCTGTGAAACTGATGTTGCGTGTTTAACGACTTGCTTCTCAACTGAAGGTCACATAACATCTTTGCAAACAAATTCATCTGCCCACGACAGGGGCTGTCAGGACACTGTGACAGCATAGAAAGGCTGACCTGTATAGTAATACAGTAATAGTAATCGATTGCAATCGATATCGCAAATTGTTACTGGTTGCGATTGGTTGTTACAATCTTTATTACTCCCGATTACCACGGAATCCAATCGCAACTAATTCCACAGTCACTGATTGGCTGGACTGGCTGAGGTCAGGACACCCTCTATCGCCGGATGATTTACGACAACACATTTTGTGAGGAACTGTTACAAAGTAAAGTGTGTGTATGAATGTACAAAGTGACACCATAGAAGTATAGCTTAAGTTCTTTTTTTGAAAAATTTAATTAGGGAAAAAAACAATTATGCTTTACTATAAAAACAAATTTACTTCTAAATGGCAAATTATTTCATCTTAGGGTCTTGCTTTTACACAATCCTCAGAGTGTCCTCTTTACCCCACCACCAAGGATGTCTTATTTACCCCATTCTCATGAACTTGTTTATTTATCATTATTATTTTTTATGCTGGTTTCAACATAAAATAAAAGTTGATTCCTGTAAGTTTCTTTTCTAAATTTAGGACAGTTACCAAAGCATTACAGGCCTCGATTTTCGTATGTTTTGACTAGTTTACTGGGCAAGTTGACTTTACATTTCACTAGCCCACAAGCTATTCAAATAGTCCATGTACTCTTAATCTACAATGTGTAAAAGTGACTGCATGGCACTTGTATTCACTAGCCAACTGGGCTAGAAAAAATGAAAATTCACTAGCCCGGTGCAGTTTTCACTAGCCATTGTATGCTGGGCTAGTAAAAATCGAGCCTGCATTAGTTCAATACCCAAAAGTAAATTTACGGAAAACAATGTGTCGAGATGAGGTCGTGTGTGTAAATGAAATTACCAAAGAAAACATGGAACTAGATTACTGCAGTAACTGCAGTAGAATTAATAGCAACAGATTATTGCAGTGACTGCAATAGAATACATGACTCATCTCCTAACTTTAGTTTTTTCTTAATTTAATTCACAAAAAAACAATTGTCGATGTATTTTTCTCTTAGGGTGTTTTTTTACCCCATTCCCATGGGTTCTGTTTATGACGACATCTGTATATTTGTTCCTTTAAGTAACATAGAGTATGAGTTGATTTGCCTAACATAATCATCACAAAGATAGCTAATTAACCTGTTTCAGGTGGTTCAATAACGAGCAACCATTCTAATGAGTGTTTAGAGGTTTATCAGGTGAGGCCATTAACATATGTATTACTGTTACTATTACTCAACGGACGTGCTCGAAAACGTCAAGGAGTTCAAAGTGTGAAAATGGTTATAGGTACGAGTGACGACTTGCTTTATGACACTACAAACTGTGTGGCAAGAATATCCAACTCCTTCTCCTGAAAAAAAAACCAAAATAATTTAACAATAACATTTTGATTACAATTAAAAAAAAACAAAGCAAAATTTAAATTTCATCATTCAAATTATACCATTTGGTGTAATTAAGGAAAGTACATTTGGTTAGAAAGTATAATACATACTCCAAGCAATGAGATACATGCCTTTGTGACAAGATTAAATATTTCGACATAAATTATGTCATCATCATCAAGAATGATGATGACATAATTTATGTAGAAATATTTCCTGGACCTGGAGTTGTCCGCTTACTGGAGGTTCAACTGTATTTGTTCAATACAGGAGAAGTAGTACTTTTGTGTATTAAAAAATAATAAAGTATTTTGTTCAATGCTGCCCTGTCGACAATTTTGCAACCAATATGTTAAGTTCAAGTTAAAAAACAAACATGTCTTTCATAATAAAAAAATAAATCCACCATATATTTATACCACTGAGATGCAAACACAAGGCATAAAAAGTATCTGGTATTAACACGCTGTGTGGTAGATTCAAGGAAATTTTTACATTCAACCAAATTGTCATAAAAAACATATACATATTAAAAATAGACTTTAATATTAACAAGAATTATAGCTTGAATTGGAGAATTAATGAAGCTCATGGTAGTACTTCAGTTACAACAACATTGATTAACATGAACAATAAAACATTAAGAATGTATAGAAAAGGGATACCTTTCGGAACAATTACTCTGAACTTGATTTTGTTGTGAACTGGTTTCGGCCATATCTCATGGCTGTGATTCACCACTACAATGGCGCCCTCTCTTGAAGAAGAAAACTAGAGGCCCCTATTGAGGGAGGTCTCTGATGAGACTGGAGTAAACTGCTGGCAATTCCAAACCAGGGTCTTTGTTTAAACTGGGTTGATGTTGATGTATTTCAATGGCTTCTCTGATACGGCATTTCAAGAGGGGGGCCTCTACTTTTCTTCTTCAAAAAACAGGGCGCCATCGTCGTGGTGAATCACAGCCATGACATATGGCCGAAACCTGTTCACAACGAAATCAAGTGCAGAGTAATTGTTCCGAAAGGTATCTTTTTTCTATATTTTAATCACTAAAAATATGGAACACAGAAGTCTTCATAGTGTCATTAAGAATGTAGTTAATGAATGTCAATCTAGTAAAGGTTCGTTTATGAGTTATTGTCACAAAAACACTTCCAGTCTAAATTTATATTCACATTGGAAGCTTATGAATAAAAGCAATCATAACACAGGTCCTTCAGGTTTAATAAAATATTTAAAGTAGTACTGTGTATGGATACAACTTTAAGGATGAGACAGAACAATACTAGTAATTAGACACTGGCATGTGGTACTCGAATGCACATTTACGTCAGGCTCAACAGGCTTAAAAACATCCACCCCCACCCTAAATTAAAGGGGGAGGGGACTAATATACTTAATCCATCATTAAAATTTCTGCATAAAATTATACTTTATGTGGTTTTGGTTTGAATGAATAAGGACTGTTAGGCCAAAAAAAAACTCTCTGGTCTGCGTATCAATGTTTTTTTTCGTATACACAACAGTGCCACCTACAGTTTGATGCTTCAACTAGGCAATTTCGACTAAAATTTGAAATATTACTGACTTTTCTGTACCATTTCTTAAAAAAAAAAATGCATCACCGCATTGATTTTTTAAATTAGGTCTGACCAGAGACCAGATAAAAATAGCCAGCCTAAAATGCATACCAAGGTAAATAACTTTTTTCTTGGCAATGGCACACCAACATAGCCCACCCACCGCCCTCCCACATCCCCCCCCCCCTCAAAAAAAACAAACAAAAACACTATCATGGATCCACCCCTGGTACTGAGGAACACCAGCTATTCAACTCTGACATGTGGTGCTGTATAAATTTGTGTTAAACAAGATGAAAAACATTATAGATATCTTGAAGATATAGATACATTTATCTTTAAACCATGATGTTGACTGATTTCTATCAAATTGTTTGTCTATCATTTGAATTCATTATTTTTATTTTTTAATTTTATACAAATAAGTAATTTGCAAATAATACACGCAAATCACAATAAAAATGAGATGAATGTTTAATTTCTAGTTCTCTAAATGGGTATTGCATGAGAACATCTATGTTAAGCATACGCAAAGCTTCTGCATGGTGTTATCACGAGGCAGATCACATAGTTGATTTGCAAATCTATAACTCCCTACTACTGGCCCCAAAACATTGACTTTAATTAAAACTGTCCTGCCTATTATTTTGATCTAATGTGTTTAAGTTTGTACGATATTTTAATGCATATAGTTTAAAGTGAATAATAGCTGTTGGCATTTTATGCAGATATAAAATTGAATTGAATAAACAGAACAAGTTATTAAATTATCTTCCCTTCAGATCACTGTTAGGGATCATGTCAAAATTTTCCTGCTGCAGTTACTGCAGCAGTGGCGCACTACGGGGGCCCCTGTGGGGAGACCTTTGCCCCTGGATTTCTGCAGTAACTACAGTAGACTTAGCAACAGATTACTGAAATAACTGCAGTAGAATAATTTTGACATGGTCCCTTAAATTCAACAAGAATGTGAATGCCTGCTACCGATAGGCGTCGATTTGTGGGGGACGAGGGGACATGCCCCCCACTTTTCAATGTGGGGGACATGATATCAATTGTCCCCCAACTTTTTGTAAATGTATGAAAAAATGTAAAAGTTGAAAAAAGCGGTAAGCCTTTCATCTTTTTATCAATAAAAATATTGTATAATTGACCCTAAAAATAGACAAATAGACATACAAACGGAGAAATGACTTTTTCTTGCTTTTCAAAACCAAACCGGAAACCATGCCCACCCGGACCCTCCTCGTTGCGTGTGCCGCCACTGCAACTTCTTGTCTTTGTCCCCCCCCCCCCACTTTTCAACTGTTATAGCATATTCTGTAATCATACATTGAAATATACATTTACTCTAAGACTTTTACAACATCAAAAAAGAGTTAAATATTTTATTGCAGCCCTTTCAACAGTTTTCACTGTATACTATATTGTTTTCCCTGGTCTGCTTTGAAAGGTGGGTGGCCTTTTGCTTCTTTTTTGTTCTCTTTTGTTCTTTTGTTCTCTTTTTTGTTCTCTTTTGTTCTTTTGTTCTCTTTTTTGTTCTCTTTTGTGTACTTTTAAAAATAGCACCTATTTACAATTTCTAAGACCAATGTGGATTTCCGTACAAGCTAAATTTCCGAATCCATTCACAAAATTCATTCAAGTAATCAATCAGCTATGTCTAACTGAATTAATAGACATCTGTACCTACAAGCACACAAACACATATTGATTTCTGGATTTTAAACACTGGACTAAGAGCATCTTCCGGCGGCTTATCTTCGAGTCCATCTATCCAAGTTATTTTGCAAGAACCTTTCTTATTAGATAAATGCTTCCTGCTTATTTGTCAATCTCCACTTTTAAAGACCCTGTCAAAATAGGATTAACATTATTTTCTAGTCCTAGATTAATTTACTGTATTACTAGCCCTCTGTACAAAATATAATAATAATATGTATATACAGTCGAACCTCCCTGTGCGGACATCTCCCGTAAGCGGACACCTCCCATAACGGACACTAATTCAAAGACCCGTTTGTTCTTCCTATCTAATCAGTGCAATTGTTGCCTCTCGTAAGCAGACACCTCACGTAAGCGGACGCGGACACTTTTTGTCTTCAAATTTAGATTTTTTGTATGTTAATTTACCTCCCATAAGCGGACATTTTGTAATTTTTCTGTAAAATTAATACAAATTTCTGTACAAAATCGTCATGGCTGAGAATCAATTAACTGAACCAATCTTTAAGAAATGATAAACCATATGTAATAAAATAATGAATGCGGTGTCTAGAAATTAACAGCCATTTCTGTTGAGAATGCCGTGAAATTTGAGACTTACGGACGTATACAACTTTGGCCCTCTATTGGCCGGAATTCTCGTAAGCGGACACCTCCCGTAAGCGGACACTTTTTCCGGACCCGAGGGTGTCCGCTTAGGGGAGGTTCAACTGTATATTTATATAGCGCTATTGCCAAGGCCTCTAAGCGCTTAACAATTATTACTCCCAGTCATTGAAACAAACACCTATGGAGTACAATCTATTCCATAATGTTGCAGCCATAATAAACGCATATGGAATTTGTACCTCCCAGGTACCCACTTATACTCCTGGGTGGAGAGAGGCAATGTGGATAAAGTGTCTTGCCTACAAACACAAATAGCCGGTCAGAGTGGGCCTCGAACCACTGACCTCGTGATTGCGAGTCTGAAACGCAACCGTTGTGCCAACTGCTTCCAGTAAACACTAATCATTGGTATGAGGCCAGTGAAGAGTGAAGAAGAAATTATAATTATTTGATATTAAGTGGCTCAATATAATCATTTAAAAGCTGCACTCCATTACAGGGGAACATTTAAGGGGGTTAAGGTCTGACAGGCTAAAGCAGGGTCATACCCAGGATTTAAAATGGAAAATATGAATGATCAACAATTTTAAATAACGGGGGCCACACCTTTTCGCTGGCAACCAAATGCTATGGGTGTGACAAGCAAAAACAAGAACAAACACTCACTTGATCACTGCAATTTTTTGATTTAAATTCCACCTTCCATTAATTACTTCAACACTGGGATATGTCATATTAAAATTAGATAAACATTTGAAAAATACATAGCATTAACAAATAGCAATATGGAGAAAGTCATGGCAAATACAGCAAGTTGTCAAAAAAATTGGAAAATCGAGTTAATAATGAAACAGTGTTCACTTGTTGTAAGCTATAAAATGAAGGGGTCAATTATTAAAATCGGACAGCTATAAACCAAAGTTATGGAACAAAATAGACCAAACTTTCCTATGTATTTCTTTATACAGTTGAACCTCCCGTTTGCGGACACTCTCGGGTCCGGGAAAAGTGTCCGCTTACGGGAGGTGTCCACTTACGAGAATTCCGCCCGATAGAGGGCCAAAGTTGTAAATTTATGTATACGTCCGTATGTCTCACATTTCACGGCATTCTCAACAAAAATGGCCTCTTAATTTCTAGACACCGCATTCAATATTTTATTACATATTGTTTACCATTTCTTAAAGATTGGTTCAGTAATTGATTCTCAGCCATGACGATTTTTTACAGAAATTTGTATTCATTTTACAGAAAAATCACTAAATTTTCCGGGATGTCCGATTATGGGAGGTAAATTAACATCCAAAACATCTAAATTTGAAGACAAAAAGTGTCTGCGTCCGCTTACAGGAGGTGTCTACTTACGGGAGGTACCAATTGCACTGATTAGATAGGAAGAGCAAACGGGTCTTTGAATTAGTGTCCGTTATGGGAGGTGTCCGCTTATGGGAGGTGTCCGCACAGGGAGGTTCAACTGTATTTCCAGTTGTTTGTTTGCTTATTTCTCATTAACTTCCTGTGCGACAACTTGGTGGTTTTTCTATGCCTTGCCATATGAAATCTAGATGGGATATGCTAAAAAATATGTATGAAAATCACACTATTTCTTAATTATTAACATCAAAGTTTTTTTTTAACTTAGGAATCGAAATTAACGTATTTTAAAAATGTTTATTAAGATTTTTACACTAAAAATGACCAAAACATTAGAGGCTGCCAGACTTTGAATGGATTTTTGCTCATTTTTATCATTATAATGTTGCAAAAATGAGAAATTATTTTTCTAATTTTCAAATTTTTAGTGGAATGATCATGATGTATATATTTTTTAAGTTATGTTAAGTTTTAAGTTATTTTCAAAATCAATTTGTCATTTTTCAGGTGACAATACACCTTTAAGAAATAGGGAAATGGTTATGGGCTAGCAAAAGCTACATTTAAGTAGTCCAATGCAGTGGTGGCACTCCGGGAGAGCTGGGGGCTACAGCCAGCCAAACCTGTCGGGAGTTTTGCCATTACCGTCGTTAAATCCTGGCGCCGCCACCTGTCCAATGGGCTAGCCATAATATTGTTAATGTGTGGGCCATGCTTTAAAAAGAAAGGCCTTCCTTGAACTTTATACATTCAATGTTTTTCTTTATATAATTGACTGCTAACTGCAATAACATAATGAATTACTTCTTTTTTTTTGTATTCTTAGAAATGCCATTAAAATGTATTCATTCATTATTTATTTCTAATAATTTCTCATGCATGTATAAAAGCAATATAACATTAACTACAAAAAAAACTTTACAAAAAAAAAACACAATATTGTTTTAAACGGTTTGAAAATTAAAGTAAAGAAAGGGGAATTTCCGAAACGAAGATTTATAACAAAAAGAATTAATAATAGTTGAACCTCCCTGTGTGGACCTCTCTGTTAAGCAAACACCTCTCATAACGGACACTAATTCAAAGACCCGTTTGTTCTTCCTATTTAATCAGTGCATTTGGTACCTTCGTAAGCAGACACCTCCCGTAAGCGGACACGGACATTTTTTGTCTTAAAATTTCCGTTTTTTGCATGTTAATTTACCTCCCATAAGTGGACGAGACGATAAGATACTTTTTTTAAATTTATAAAGTAATATATTGATATATATTTAAGATTTTTAAAAGACTTTTACTATGTTAATCACTTCTACCAAGGTGAACCACTCGATAGTGATGATTTCGCTTTTTGGTGAACCTG
>JAOTQE010033009.1:0-10241 GCA_025631205.1 Nesometra sesokonis
AACAGTGTAAAACCACTCAAGCGTGACATCCAAAAACTAAAGTAGATGTTCTTATACAACAGGTCAATTAATACAATTTCTAAGTTATAATAATGGATAATGTAATTTCAGTATAAGTTATCAGTTAACATATAAGATCAGCATGTGGTATGAACCCATAGCTAAAATAATCATAATGTAATTTTAACTAACATATCATGATAATAAACCTGATAAATACAATGTAGCCGAAATAATACTACTGTACGGACTGTAGTCAATAACATGGCAGGCTCCACACAATGTAACTCAAATAAGTTAATCTTACATTTAGATACATAATATCATTCCTATAAACAAGTAAATTATAAAATATAGTTTCATAGACTTACAGTTATCATTTCAACTTCAAATGACAGTTACAGACAGCATTTAACAGAAAATTAATGTTACTTTTCTGGACAGCTCAAAAAAGCATGTTGCTTCAGTGTACATCTGGCTTGGCTGTGTTTAAAAACTGTGAGCGTGCAACACACATAATATAGGTGGCGCTATATAAGACTAATTACCAATATAAGATTATGCAAAATCTTACACTAAGCTTAATATTTTATTATGGCTTGAAGACGTGGCAGAGCCAAACAAAAGGAGGAATAAGTCAAATAATGTATAATGTATCTCTGTACAGTGAATAAATTTGTGGGTTTATACGGCATCCAAAATCAGATTATCTAAATAACTGCCCTGAAACCGAACCCCACTTGACCCCTGACTGGGGCCCTTGGTGGCCCCCTGGTCCCCAAACAGTGTTGGAGCATCCGGACCTCAATAAAATAACTCCTAAAATGAAACAACCACTTTCAACGGTTCTGTCTGTCAAACGGACCCCCTCACTTTCAAAAACGTTCCGCTGACCTGAAAAACGGTTTACTTGTATCCTGGGAAATGGAAATTGCGCACAGGTTCAATTCCTCTATGCAACTGTAATAAAAATTGATTTAAAACAATCCAACATCCTCTAAATTTTCAATGCATCACCAGAAATGATGCTAACACTACATTTTACAGGATTAAAAAAAATTTCAAACATTCAGGGCCATAGCCAGCATGAGGCAGAAGACCCTCTCCCTTCCACTTTTAACTTGGCAGAATATTTTTCCAGTCAAAAAAACATTTTTTTGCACATTTTGAACCTCTAAAGCTGCACCAGAGAGCTTCTATAGAGAAAAAAAACTCCCAGGCCTAAGCGGACCCTTGACCAACACCCATTGCAGGGGCGGATCCAGGATCCACTGAAAGGGGTGGGGGGGGGGCACTTCCAGATTCGGGTGGGCGTGGTTGCCCGTTTTATTCTACTGTAAATTGTGCAAAAAAATGTATTTTTTGGTTTCAAAAGGGGAGCGGGGTGGGTCAGTTGCCCCCCTTTGATCCGCACCTGCATTGCCATCAGTTTGCTTTTTGCTAGCTTCGCTGGATTCGCCCTTGAAAAAGAAGCAGAGAACTTGTTTTTGCTTCCAGGTCGGATTTAGGGGGTCCAAAATTCACCATAAAAACCAAATATATACATACATAAAGGCTAAAACAGTGTACCAGAGCACCAAAATAGGGAAATAACCTTGCCCCTGACCTAGTACAGGTACTAAGTACTGTTTTTTTATTAGCGCATCGTTTCCTATTGGTTAAACCTCCAGAATGTATACGGCATAAAAAACAAAATTATTTTAACTGTGTACAGTGAATAAATTTGTGATTTCACGTCATCCAAAATCAATCAGGTTAGCTAAGTAAATGCCCTGAAACGCTGAGCTTCGAGGGGGACGGTGAAGCCAACTCAACCCCTGACTGGGGTCCTTGCCGGCCTCCTGTCCCCCAAACAATGTTGGAGCATCCGGCCCTCAATAAAATAACTCCTAAAATTAATCAACCACTTTCGACGGTTCTGTCTGACAAACGGGCCCTTTCACTTTTAAAAACGTTCCGCTGGCCCGGAAAACGGTTGACTTGTATCCTGGGAAATGGAAATTGTGCACAGGTTCAATTCCCCTACACAACTATAGAAAATTTAAAGTAATCAAGCATCCTTTAAATTTTCCAAGCATCACCAAAAAAGATGCTATCCTAAATTTCACAAAATTAAAAAAATTTCAAACATTCTTGGCCGTAGCCATCGGCAGCAGAAGAGGGATCAGGAAACATTTTTTTTTTTTGCTCACCAAATTCTAAACGGGCTGGGGTACCTGAGCAAAATTTAACTTCATCCCCCCTAATTCAAAAATGTTCTGCCGCCCCTGGCCGTAGCCAGAATGATGCAGACGAGGCAGTCACCTCGTCTGAAATTTTCCAAACTTATTATTCTAAAATATATTTATATATTGGCCATACGCGCTGCATGGGCCCCAGCTGCCTCCTCTGTTTTCTATTCTGTCTACAGCCCTGAGATTAATGCCAGTCCACATATCTCCACATCTAGCGGGGACATAATTACGCACTGCATAATTTACTGTTTCACTTAAGATAAGATTAAATAACTTTTATTCATCCACATGGGAAATTATACTCGTCATATAAAAAACATACATCATAAATTATAATTACAGTAAAGTGCACCAGTGTTAAATACAACTATAATTGTTGTTGTCTTCGTCGTCATCGTAATAATAGTAATAATTTTTATTTTTATCACTATGACCCTTACTATCATTTTTATGTTCACTTATTTGTTATGTAATTGAATTTCTTGTAAATCAAACCTTGAGATATAAACACTAATGATTTATTTTATTTTATTGTAAATTTTGATTCAATATGTTTATTTGAATATTTTGAATTCAGAAATATAGGATAACTGCATTAGGTTTTCAGCCTTCTGGTATAAGATAAAATCAACAATAATAATCCAAAACAACATGTTTATTCAATTAATATTTCCATACTGGGTGGAGACAAAGGCCAACCTCCATATCTAATACCACTTAAACCCCCAGGGATAAACCATATTGGCCTTTTGTGCTCTTTCAATTGGTGGAGTCCCTATAGTTTCTATGGCTATAACCATGATGTAACAGCATGTTTTGTGGCTTTTGTTTCCTCCAAGGTTGGATACTTAGCTCCCATGTGGTTAAACTCAAGGTTCCCAAAGAGGGCGCTGCGATTACCTCAAGGTCGCTATTGTTCTCAGATTAAGTTGTTACTTATAATGACCTTGTTAACAATACTCAAAGGCTTTTGTTTCTTGCTTGTTATTATCAGTCTAGTTCATGACACAGTTCTAGTATCTAGGCCTGGTAACATAGAGGTGGAGCACTGGTCTAATACCAGGCTTACTTTGCTCCCCTCCATGTTACCAACTCCTTCTCCACTCCCCTAGGATATTACTAACAGGTATGTTTTTTTTATCTTCATTTTTAATTTGTAATATAGATTTTTTTTAATATTCTGAGTATTTGAATTATTAGGGGCACATTTAAATTGCTGGTAAACTGAGTGGTAATGTGCGTTGTTTGTTTAATTTCATGTTATTATAGGTTTACTGTTAATCTGTTAATTTGTTTACATGGTTTTTTCTCGCTGAATTTTTAAGCGCCTTGAGCACTTCAGCAGTGGATCTTATTTTTATTCTTATTATCAAATGTTTATTAGTATGTCTCTATGAAAAGTTTAAGTGCCCTAAAATATATTAAAAATATTAAGGATGTTAAATAGGTAATTTGAAGAAGAAAATCAGTTCATGTTAGGAACCATTTAAAACTTATTGTATTGCAGTTACTGCAGTAATCTATTGCTATTAAGTCTACTGCAGTTACTGCAGTAATTTATTGCTATTAAGTCTACTGCAGTAATCTGTTGCTATTAAGTCTACTGCAGTTACTGAAGTAATCTATTGCTATTAAACTGTAGTTATTGCATTAATCTATTGCTATTAAGTCTACTGCAATTACTGCAATAATCTATTACTATTAAGTCTACTGCAATTACAGCAGTAATCTATTGCTATTAAGTCTACTGGAATTACTGCAATAATCTATTGCTATTAAACCTACTGTAGTTACTGCAGTAATCTATTGCTGTAAGTCTACTGCGATTACTGCAGCAATTTATTGCTATTAAGTCTACTGAAGTTACTGCAGTAATCTATTGCTATTAAGTCTACTGCAATTACTGCAAAAATCTATTACTATTAAGTCTACTGCAGTTATAACTGCAGTAATCTATTGCTATTAAGTCTACTGCAATTACTGTAGTAATCTATTGCCATTAATTCTACTGTAGTTACTACAGTAATCTATTGCTATTATGTCTACTGCAGTTACTGCATTAATCTATTGCTATCTATTGCTATTAAGTCTACTGCAGTAACTGCAGCAATCTAGTGCCACTGTTTTCTTTGGTGACTGCGTTGACACACAAGGTCTCATCTAGACATGTTTTCAGTAATTCTCATTTATCTACCGAACTATTGTAACTGAATTACTGCAGTAACTGCAGTAGGAAAAATTTGACCTGATCCCATAGCATAAATAACATTTTTCCTTTTTTTCTTGTTAAGGTAAGGCTTTTTTGTACCTTGTTACGCGAATCCTTCAATGTAAAAAATTAGGATTTTTAAATGAAAATAAAATTTTGTTTTTGGCTTGTTAGCAAACCCTCCAACAATTTTTTTTAGATAAAACTAAAAAAGTTTTTTTTATTCTAACATCCGATTCGTGATTTTTTTTTCTAAAAATGAAAATAATGTGTTAATAATCGCTATTCAAATAAATACAAATTTTTTTTTTAGGCTAGTCATGGCAAAACCACCAAGTTGTCGCACAGGAAGTTATTGAGAAATAAGCCAATGAACAACAGAAAATACAAACAAATACAAAGAAAATTTGTGTATATTTTGTTCAATAACTTCAGTTATACATGTCCGATCTTGATAGTTGACCCCTCATTTTGAAGCTTACGAGATGGGTAATATGGTTGTAATAATAACTTAATTTTCAATTTTCTTATTTTTACAACTGGTGGTAGTTTTGTTGTGTCATACCTCATTTTTATTTTCTCCTGAACTTTGTAGATATGACTTGTTAATTGAAAAGTTAAATTTTGTTATTATTCCACCCTCCTCTCAGCTGATTTTCTCAAAAAAGGTTTTAGAAACAATCTATAAAAAAAGTTTGCCTAAAATCACATTGGATACACGCTAACTCAGTATTACAACCCCTCCGAGAATCCTGGAACTCTACCCATATTAAATTAATAGTTTATAATTTAAAGTTAATAATAATTATTTGTTAAATTTGTTGTTATTATTTTTGTTATTATATAGATCAAATATTATATGTTTACATTAATTATTTAATTTCATAGAGTTTACAAATTATACCCAGACATTATTATTATATAATTGTTATTATTAATAATAACAATATTATTATTACATGATTAAAATTGAATACTCTTACTTAATCCTCTTTATTAGGTCAAAAAAGAAATTGGGTTTGCCAGGCGCGACCTTGTTTTTCAGTCAGCCAGGATTTGCTTTAAAATATTTCAATTTTTACGTTCTCATGTTGAGATAAATTTAAGCATTTCTTACCATTTTCTGGACAATTTTATGTATTCCTTAAAATTTCATGTATTTAACCAACCAAAAGCTAGATATGATTCTGAAAAAATGGTGTTTTTCAAGATTTTTGGATGGTCAGACTCCGGTAACACAAAAATCTTTTTTAAACCTGCCTAGCATTGAAAATATTTTTATGGGATGTGACTTTTTTACTCCAGCTACTGCACCTTATGTATGGACAATCTGCAAACTGCCCTCTATTTCTGTCTCCAAAAGTCGTTTGAAAATTACCTATTCTAAATTTTTGAATTCGGCGAAACTGGGATTTTTTTTAACTGGTAAATAATGGTGTAAATCACAGAAAAAAACTTGCATGAACGAGCCCTGAAAGTATTTTATGTAATGTGTATCAACTATTGATTGTTGTTCCAGAATAAAATAACTGAGGGAAAGATGAAGCCTAGAGCAACCAAAAGGAATAATAACAGAAACAGAGTTGTTTAAACTGGAAGATCGTTAAATAGGTTGGGCTAATATACCTGGAAGAACAAAATGAATATGCCTAACAAAACAAAAAAAAGTTGATTTTAAATACAAATGACGATACTTAAGAGTTAACAAATTTGATTTAAATCAAACAAATAAGTATGATTCTCTTCATGATTTATGAATATTTTTCAAAGGAAATTTTTGTATACGTTCTATTCTATTTATATGAATGATAATGATAATTTTTTATTTATATTTTTTCTTTTTGTAGCTGATTACACTGGCCTTCACTGTGAGCTAGAGCTGCATGTTGGATTAACTTCACCAGAATCATCTGGCGACTCCTTCAAGGTCAGCTGGTTGACTATCTTCATCTGCATCACTGCTTTCCTGTTCCTCTTTCTGCTCCTTCTGTTGTTGGTTGTTCATTATCAGAAGAAATCTCAGAAAAGGAGTTCTAATGTACCAGTTAGGTAAATAAAAAATAAAATAATAAAAAAATGTCAACTGATGTATGATCTCTGAATAGGCTTAAAGCAGTAAAAACAATAAGAGTGAATAATATCCACTTAAATTACACAATGTATTGGAATACTGTACAAACAACATAAGGTTTATCCAACTAAAAAGGCATTTTGGATTGAAGGAATGTTTAAATCATTTGTGTCGAGAGATGAAAGAGATGTAGAAAAATAAAGGAATGGAATGTAAGGTTTATATAAATGATAAGTTTTACAAGATTTAGAAAGTTGAGATGGCAAGATTTTCTAAGAGTAACCAACATTTGGCGATGTGATGGGAGAAAGGGATAAAAAGGATGATTCAGCCAACAACACATTGAACAATTTTTTCTGTTTAAATATTGTAAAAAGCTTATAGGGATTAATTTATAGTATGATTGAATTTCAACATTTGGGGCAAGGCATGGCAAATCCACCAAGTTGTCGCACAGGAAGTTATTGAGAAGTAGACAAGTAAACAACAGGAAATATTATACAAATATATATGTTGCCTTGAGAGTTGCTGGTTAAAACTATGGTCAGAGTGTCTCCAAATAGTGCTATTCACTGAGGGGCACAATCCTGAAGTGAATAGTACTATTTGGAGGCACCAAGGCCCTTAGTTTTATCCATAATTTCTAAAGTAGGCAACGTATATTTGTTTTATTTTCTACATCAAACACCATAAATACGAAGGTCTTAGGCCTACTTTTTCTGTAAGCTCTGGGGAGCTGCAATCAAGGCCTACACTACTAGGCCCAGGCCTACATCCTCGCCACAATCTCCACGGAATTCTCGGAAAATGGGCACACCATATTTTATATGTTTTTGAGTGTTTCCACTGAATTGATAAATTCATCATATCTTCGTCAGTTAACTGATCAGAATTCTAGGGCTACGCTAGTAGAGGACCTAACCCTAGAAGCGCTTGTTACTGCGTAAACATCACAATTGTCAGTAATGTACTATATTGCAAAGTGACGTCATAAAAGTGACGTCACTTTGATAAATAGTATACTAATTCGCAATGTGATGTCAAAATGCTGGATTAGTAGGAATAATTTTAATCACATGGCGCTCTTTCAACCAATCAGCGCAGTTTAAATGTTTGATGTAGAATATAAAAAAATACAAAGGAAAGTTTTGTGTATTTCCCTAACATTGTTTATTGAATTTTGATAATTGACCCCTCACTTTAATGCTTACAAGTATACTATGGTTTCAGTGTTAGGCCCTACATCCATTTTTCAATTTGGCGACAACTTGGTAGTTTTCCAATGACATGTGCCTCATTTAACTTCACACATAAGTAGCAAAATACATTAATTATCATGTAGAAGTCCATTCATTAACTTGTTTATGTGTTTTTATTTTATCCACATTTTTTATATTTCATTCAAATCCAGCAGAAAGTAACTCTCAAATTACAGGATTGATAAACTACATCATACTTATAAGTTAAGGCTCGTTTGTTAGGCTTAAGCCCCTTTCACACAGAAAATACCACAATGATACCACAACATGCCGGCATTATTGCCGGTCTAAACCCTTTCACACAGAAGGTCAAATTCTGGTAATATGACGGTTTCCTGTGTGAAAGGGTCCGAGCGAAAGGCGTAAAATTGGCAGTCTTAAATAGAGGTCCAAACTTTGACCTTTGTTTTAGTTATGCGTCACTGCATAAGCAGGCATTACACTGTGGAAACTTTCATACACCATGGAGTAATAGATTACTCCATGCATACACATCCGACCTAAGGCAGTGATGGTAATATAACAGTAATATGTCTAGGGTCTAAGGTGGTCTAACGAATGCCGGCATTATGCCAACATTGAAGGGAAAGTACCCTTTCACAATCAAGCCGACATTCACGAATTACTGAAATATTCCCAGTTTACAGTTTTGTGTGAAAGGGGTATTAGACAATGGCATTGTTTACATTGGTGAAAATAATCTTAGTGCATGGTCAGGATCGAACCAGAGACTTGGGATTGGTAGGCCAGCACAGTATCAACCAACCTACAATGCCACTTTTTACCATGTTTTGGGCTAGGTGGTGAACTTAACACTGTAGAATTCCAGTCCCATGTAGGTGCCTACTATTTTTATTTTGTCAGGCTACGTCAAAAACATGCAAGTTAAATAATAATAACCGTTTTACAATTATTATATTTTTTAACCTTATTTTATTATACAAATTATTTACATATGTCACACATTTTTTATGTTTTCAATGTCTTTAGATTTGGATTAAATTTACTTTTATTTATTGATAAATTTGGAACGTCTACGAAAGATTGCGCATGCGTAATTTCGACCTAGCAACAGCATTAGAACGTAACACAATTTGTTTGGTTGGATTCCGGAATAGTAGGCGGTTACATAAACTGCACTTGGGGCTATGTATTCTGTGGAATTTCACCATCTAGCCGTAAATAATAAATCTATGCTTTTTACTTATATGTTGATACATAAAGAAAAGAATTAATGTTCTGTACCTATTGTTAAAATTATCACTATTATTTCACATGTCTTTCCTTTCTTAGATTTATCCAAGAAGGTCAGCTGGTCGAGATAAATCACAGTCTTCTGACCTCTGATGTCCAGGCCAACCCGATGATCTCAGAAGCAGTAAGCCTGATAAGCATTGGCACACCAGTTGATCTCCAAGCTCAAGCCATGGCATCCCCACTACCCCCAAAATATGAAGACTTGCCTCCAAAATACAACCCGGTGAGTGAAATGCTAGCTGCGATGATGGTACCGTTTGGTGAACGAGGCCTGGAGATTTCATCAAGTGATGTGAGGTTGTTTGATATTTCTGAGCCAAAGAAAGAGCCATTGGGAAACCAGGATCATTTGGTTGGAGCTGTTGCTTATCAGAATCCATTATCTGTACAGATGAACAAGGCCATGTATGTCCACCCAACACAAAGCCCTGTCAGGGATGATGGGCGTGGATCATGCTACATACCTCATGGAGCCATACAGGAAACCTCACTTGATGTGCCCTGTCTGGATGAATACAAGATTGTCAGCAGTGAACAAGAGCTAGCAGTACAGGCCCTGCCAACTGATGTAACAAACACTCGCAAGGCCAACCCTCTTTTTGTCGAGTCTGATGATGAAACTTGAAGATGACAGCTTAACAAAAATTTGAGTATCATCCCGGTATTTTGTGTGAGGTATAAAATGAGTAAAATTTAGAAAGAACCCTGAATTAGTCTGGATTGAACCAAGTACCTCACGCTGTATTAAACACTAAGATAAACCTATCATTAATGTTGTTGGTATTTAAGGGGGTTTTTTGTGCAATATAATTTTATTTTATAGAATTTATCAAATTTAATCAGAAATGCATGATTAGTTTACTATTAATTTTAAATGTAGATATGCATGTGTAGTGCATTGAGAAAAATAGTTCTATAAATCCTTGAATGAATAAAAGTCATAGGTCCGGTGTCATAGATCAACATTAATATGTGGCAGAGCCAAACCAAATGATACATAAGTCGCAAATGCTAGTTTTCCATAATAGGTAGAAAGTTTAAAATAGTATAGTTTAAATAAAAAATATACATAAATTCAACTTTCATACTACCTTAACAATTTTCAGATATATGATCAAAAAAAATGTCTAAAAAACATACATGCCAATACTCCCGTTTTGGCCGGGAGACTCCCGTTTTTACTACGTACCTCCCGGTTAATATTTTTTCTC
>JAOTQE010033020.1:0-10241 GCA_025631205.1 Nesometra sesokonis
AATCACCAAAATGTGAAGTCTAAAGTGACTCATAATGTGAGGTCTCACCACAAAATGAGTCGCATCGTAGGTGAGATTAAATTGAGATAATCAACAAAATAGATCTGAGGTCAGATTTTTTTAGAAATTTAGTTTTAATCAATTATGAGTACTACAGTACTAGTATTCCATTACAATATAATTTTTAAGTCAGTTTTCAGGCAGAAAAGTGTCCTTCATGCAGATTTTTTGAAATTTATAGTCTAGTTCATTTTCTTGATTTTATTTGCGATTTCCTCAAAACCGTATTTCCGTACATGGAAACTTCAAATGCTCATATCTTTGAATCTTCTAATTCAATGAATATAATATCAAGTGTAGATTACAGCTTATATTATGCTCTATTAGAAGGCACCCATAACTCAATTTTGGATTTTACTACCAAGAGACTCATTTTGTGGTGAGACCTCACATATTTTTCATAGTTTTACATATCCAAATGGATTTTTTAAATTTCCTTTCAAAATACGGGAATGCTTTTTCTAATATTTTTTAAGTTAAAGAATCCATCTTGTATTAAATATTCAATTCATTCAGACAAATGCAAATGTTCATCAAAGCTGGCATAGCTTCACCATGTGGTAAATTTAATAGGCTTATACCGGACGGCATCCAGAATCCCGGAATAGTGATCTAGCATTGTAACTCACCCTATAAACCAATTACCCCCAATCCTAGATAAGCCTCGATAAGTTTATCCTATCCCATTTAATTTATTGCTCTTCACTGAATTCACATAAATAGTTTTTTAAGGAACATTTGTATGTCCTAAGATTTGCTTCTCAGCATTTCACTTGCAAATTGTAATTACTAATTGTATTACTTATTTCTTTGACAGTCAACAGGTAGTGTGCCAATAACAGTTCGACACATTGAGTCTGTAATTAGAATGGCAGAAGCCCATGCCAAGATGCACCTGAGAGATTATGTAAATGAGGATGATGTAAATATGGCAATGCGAGTCATGTTGGAGAGTTTCATTGATACACAGAAATTTAGTGTCATGAAGAGTATGAAGAAGGTATTTTAATTTAATATTTTTTTAAAGAACAGTACTGATCTTGAACAATGTAAAACAATCATTAGCAGCTTGACTTTAAAAAGCTTTTACGTAGCAACATAGATGCTTCAATAGTATGTAGGGAGTAAGAGGTTGTTGATCCATTAACACATTGAATGCCGCTACCTGCTTATTGTTACTGTGTGGATTGCCAAACAAAATAGATGATGCAATATTTGTTTGACAAACCTTTCTGCCTCTGTTGAGATCTTGTCAACAATGGATTGTCCTGGCGGTATGATATGGTACGCCTTATTTTTTTTAAATTTGTTTTTTCCCCTCTCCTATCCCCGTTATTTATCATGGTCAACTATATATTTAATATTAACTACTTACATATGATCAATAAATTATATTTTTATTGTAGACCTATTTATTTATTTATTCGTTTTATTTATTTCCTGTTCAATTTAAATTATTTTATCTAATTATTGATTTATATGTACTTTTTTCACTTTATCTATATATATCCTTATCATTTTTATTTATATGCATGAAACTAATATGCCTATTTTCACAAGCTCTTTGGAGTTTTTTTTTGGGGGGTCCTTTTCATTTCATTGTATTATGTACTATTTCTATTTTAATAATGTAATGTCAAATTGTTTAAACCTTTGAATGAATAAAGTTTAATTGAATTGAATTTGTTCTTACCATGGTATTTCAACAGAAGGACACAGAACTCCAGACTTCAAAGGTTGTAACTCTTGTACCAAAAAATGTGCGATTTTCTTAAGAGAACCATTGAACCAGTCAAAATGATATAATTGAATAATAATGAATAATATACTGCATCTCATCATTTTACCTCAATTTTTTTCTACAGAACTTTTCTCGTTACTTGGCTTTCAAGAGAGACAATAACGAACTGTTGCTATTCATTCTGAAACAACTGGTCAGTGATCAGTTGACGTACCTTAGAACCCGCTATGGCAAACAGCAAGACGTCATTGAGTTACCTGAGAGGGATCTTTCTGACAGGGTAATTATAAATATAATACATTTTATTTAAATAAATCCCGCCGTACACTTGAAGAATTTTCCTCTCGTGTCACTTTGGTCGCAGTGTCATATTTTTAGTGAGTAAAGTGCTTCTCGATGATTCCACTACCTTCAGTTAGATTTTTTAAGGCTCTTGTGCATGTAAAGAATGTTCTTTGTTCTTTCGCTCACAGTGTGTGGCAAAAGGGTAATGCTAAGCATAGTGTCTCTGGAGTATTTATACAACATTTATTAAATAAACCTAACAATTCATTGCTTTAACCCTTTCACTGCACAGGACCGGTACTCACGGCCCAAAACATGTTGAATGGCATGGGTATTCTTTAAAAATATTTGCCTATACAGTACTATCAACTTTGAGATATTTGCAACATGAAAACAAAAAAAATCCCATTTAATGCGCCCTCTATATTTTAAACTGATTTTTATTAAAGGTTTTGTATTTTTACGATTTTACCAACAAACTTTTATTTTTATTTGTTTTGTTATAAAATTATGAAAATAATCCAAACATTTATTTTTATTCATCATGTGTATCTGCATTATGATTCAGTGTAAAAAACTGCATTTTAATAATTTCTTGGTGAATAATTATCTTTTTTCACACATTTAATGAAAAAAAAAAATGGCAGTCATGATGTCATATGACATCATGATCATGCAAATTACTAATTTTTTCCCCTTCCACCATAAGCAAACACTTTGCTCACCCCCTAACGTAAAAAAGAATTTTTAAATCTCTTTTAGTATTTTTCTTACAAACATTCCCCACACAGAGGTTGGAATAACACTGTGAAATGAAAGGGTTAAAGGCATCTTATGTTGCTCCAATGGACACAATTCAATTTCATGTACATAGTTAATAAAATTTTTGTTTTTTCTTAAATTGATTTTTTTTCTTCTTTCAGGCCAGACAGATTAATATCCAAAACTTGCAACCATTCTTTGAGAGCGACATTTTCAAAGCTCACCGATTCACATACGACCGTAAACGACACCTTATTGTACAAACATTTTAGTGTACGAGTTCTACAATGTTTTGCATCTATTTGAGAGCAACTTTTTCAAAGGTCCCTGATTCACATATAACAACAAATAACACCTGAATGCATAAACAGTTTAGTATATGAATTCTATAATGTTTTGCATCTATTCTTTGAGAGTGACATTTTTAAAGCTTTTCAGTTACATAAGACATTGTAGTGTATGAGTTCTATGTTTTGTATCGATTGAGAGCGATATTTTCAAAGGTCACTGATTCACAAACGTTAATACTGTACATCTTACAAAATATTGTAGTGTAAAAGTTGAACAATGTTTTGCATATGGCCATGTGTCGTGAACTCGCCACCCAAAAATAGGGTTAGTGTTACGGTTTTTCAGGTGTGACTTGAAAGAATTGATGATATCTCCGCCAAACATAAGTAATGCCAAGCTTGTGGTCTCATTTTAAAGCTAAGTAAATGTACTCTTCGTACTGCAATTGGGGGTGACTGAAGCCTACCCAATTTTTAGTTGCATATTTGAATTCCTGGATGGAATTTTCTTTCAGAAAATGTATACTTTTGTATAGATAGCGTGAATATTATGGTAATTTTCAACATGATAGGTGCGATTTCCTTGAATGGGTGGCGAGTTGACGGCACATGACCATATGATGCTAGGTAAATCTACACCAGTTCCAGGTTCTGGTAGGGACAGTTAAGGAACAAAAGAAGAAACATGGCATATCAATGGTAATAAATAGAGCAGCATACTGGAGATGTTTTGAAAAAAAAAATGTGCTGTAATATATTGTTATGCTATGTATACACTATGTGTAGGTTCTGTAGCTTTACATTTCATAGTGATTTGTTGGGTGTTTTACTTACAATGCTGAAAATCACTGGTCATGTGGGCTTTTATTATGACCAAACATTGTAGTATATTCTAGTTTCAATAATACCTGATAGTATCATTGATAAAATCAAAATAGAACCATTTTAAGGTAACTTATTAATGGTTTGCATGCATATAATTTGGTGTATGGGTGCCTGAATAGTAAACCTGTTATGCCTACCAACTCTTTGAACATTCCATTTGGTGGATGGTACAGCATGTGTAGTCTTCAGACCCAGTGGCATATTCACCCCATTGCAGAGGTAGAAAAAATAAATTCACAGCATGACACATGGTCACTACATAATGTTCAAATTATGTAAAATTGAATGTAAATATTACCTTCTCTTAAAATTGAAATGGTTGTCTCTCCACAAAGATGGTTATTGGCAGTAAACCTGATGAGCATCCCAACATCCTCAAAACAATTCTGTTCAACTCGACCGGTCTAGCTTGAATACCTCTTGCATCAAATGTTGTAAATATGGCCTTGTGAATATAATGCAATATGCTATATTTCATCTGTAGATACAAGTAGACTAAGTCCACGGTTAGAAGCTAACATTACATGTAATCTTCAGCTAATAGTGTAGTATTGTAAAGGATAGAAAATAATGATATTAGCTCTACTTGTATGCATTAAACAACAGTTTAGTGTACAAACGTCAAAGCATTTTTTTAAGTGGTTTACCAAATTGTATTGCTAGTTACTTGCAACAGCATGTAGGGCTAGTCATTGGTGGCTAATTCAAATATTTTTCTGTTCAAATACTTTTTGTATGATATCACAACAGTTCTGCTATCTTGGTAAAATGTATGATAATGGATGGTGATCTGTACTAGGCTGGTTCAATGCCTTCATCTAGACATACTAAAAACAAATGAGCACAAAATGCAGGTCTTATTTATAATTTAAGACAGAATTGTAAATTAATTGTATAAAGAGGAAAACAATTCTTTTGTATTTTCCAATTAAATTTTCACATGGTATTTTGAATAAAATTCTGATGGCAATACACGTACAGTAGTACTAATTTTTTTTTTTGCATGTGTACCAATTGGTTATACCATACATGTTGTTCCCTTTGAAAAAATAACACCCTCAAACAAGGTGGATCTACCATGTTAAGTTTTTAGAAAGATCTACCTAGAACCACAGAGAACTACCTAGTAGCTAGGTAGTATATTTGTTGTTATTGATACCTTTAATAAATAATTGATTGTCATGGTGTCTAATTACTCTAAACGTCTATTTTGGCTGTATTTTCCTATTGTAGGCCATTGTTGACTATATCCTTGGTAGGCTCCCGTGGGAGGGCAGCAGACCTTGTGTTAATTGAGAGATTGATTATTGATTGATCTTGGTTATGGGACAATATAGATAGGTAGCAAGGTTGGTGTATGATAGTTATTACAGGGTTAATCCTGTTAACTACCTATGTCTACCTATATCTACCTTGTCACTACCATTATTTACCATGTTAACAGAGTGACAAATCGACATTTTTGGGGTGGTGCTTAAAATGTGAAAAAGCGACACAACCTTCTGTGCTACCATAATTGGTGCCGAGAAAATTTGTGAAAATAATAAATCACTAGAACTCATTCTACATAACAGTTGTATTTTCTGTCCCATAATACACTGGGGTTGTGTGGGTGGGTAAATACTCAAGAACCCAAGAACCTTCACTCCTGGATATGTCGTTGATCAACTTTTGGGATAAATTTGAGATGCCTTTAAGATTACTAGGTATAGTTGTTTAACTAATGGTATAGATACAGTAGAGGCTTATAAATTGGAAAAGAAACAACGGTTTTAATGTTCGTATTGTAGCCAACACTACATTTATTAATAAATAAATTGGTGTGTTGGCTACAATATGAGGATTAAAACTATTGTTTCTTTTCCAATTTATTTGTTTGCTGTCAGAAGAACCTTTATATTTAATAATGCAGAAATAAATTTAATTACAGCCTGATATGGTATCCCACTAATTGTATTAATAGAAGTAAGACCTTCAGAGTTTATGAATTTATCTAACCATGGATGGATTAAACTTTCACCCCCACTCCCAATATTATCTGAAGATAAAAATACGCTTCCTTTATTTTATGAGGACCCTTTACAGTTGCCCCCAAGGAATACATACTAAAGGCGCAGGGTTGAGGCAATGAAAAATTATGTTAGCATTATTGAATTAGTAAGCAGAAAAAAGGGTACAGATAATGGAGCTGGAACAGAAAAAAAACAGCTTTGGCTTTCTTTCCAAACAATCGAACAATTGCTCAGCTACCCCAGCCCGCTTAGAATTTGATGAGCAAAAAAATTGTGATTTTTAGTTGGAGTGCCATTTCAGGGGGACTTCCGCCCCATGAATTATCACTGGGGGACGCGTCCCCCAACTCCCTCTTCCACCGCCCATGCCCTTTTGGTATGTCAACATTGACAATTGAAAAAGTGAGGTTCTGGTGCATAACACCAGCGATGGTGGTATGCGCGCAAGTAGGTGGGGGCGGGGGGTGGGGGTTTTGGGATGGAGATTTGAGATTCTGACCTGGCATAATGATAATGACCATCCAGGCGAAAACCTTGTCCCCTACCAACATCATACATCTGACTTATGAGTAACGGTTGCTGATAGTCATCGCGCTCACTCACACTCCACATTTGGAGGCAATCATTTTATTTTAAAATTGGATGAATATCTGAGAAACCGGGAGAAAGAAAATTATTGGCTGCGAGCCAGGTTGAAAAAACGGGAGTCTCCCAGCCAAAACTGGAGTGCTGGCACAGGCCCTACGCTGGGTTGTGAATGGGAGGGTTCTTTTTCCTGAGAAGCGGACCATCACATACCTGCCAACTTTTTTTCTGGCTCATGCGTGAGACAAACCCCGCCACCACTATCTGGGCCACATCCCCTCCCATTTCGGTGTGACAAAAAAGGAAGTTGATGCCCTAATTATAACTGTTTTGGGGCGGTTTTTACATAGTGTATCTTGCTCTATATTGTGTCATGCGTGAGAAAAACTATTGAAATGACTGTTTATGAGTGAGAACTCTGCTAATGCGCCAGATACATTCGTTTATGTGTGAGACGTAAAAAATAGGCTCCAATGCGTGAGACTTGGCAGGTATACCATCGTCATAGTTTTATCGGACAAAACCAATGACAAATAGCCGTGGGTCCAGGGCCCGCCTAGGGCCCGGAAAATGTTTGTCTATAGATGCTCTCTGGTGCACTATTAGAAGCGCACGGTGTTCAGATCAATGTTCATAAAGGGCAAATTAAACAAAATTAGTATTCAGATCCACAGTTGGAAGGGCACAGAAGACTGTCAAAAATATGTGGGATACCCTTTTTTTCGCTTTACATTTTTACTCTTAATTTTTTTTTTTTGTCGATGACGGGTGGGGGTACCCTTAGGAAAATGCTACATAGTAAACACAGTGTGTTCCCATAGATTTCACACTGTCCACATGGTGTTCACACAGTGTTCACACTGTGTTTGTGATTTTCACATAGTCACCACAGTGTCACCAGACTGTAAATTTTAGGGGAACACAAAGTGAAAAAAATCACATACAGTAAACACAGTGACACAACACTATGGTTTTACAGCGAACACAAAGTAGAAAAAATTACACAGAGAACACAGTGACAACACACTGTGAGTTTACAGAGTTCACACAGTGAAACAATCACATAGTGAACACAGTGTCACCATACTATGTGAATTTGAAGGAACACACAGTGGAAAATAACAGTGAATACCCCTTCACCACACTAATTAGTCGTGTTAGAATCAGGGGCGGCGGAACGTTTTTGAATTAGGGGAGGAGGAGGTCAAACAATTTTGCTCAGCTAGCCCGTTTAGAATTTGATGAGCAAAAAAAAATATTGCTTCTAAAGTTGTGTTATTTACATGCTGTTTTTTAATTGTGATTTGTGAATTTTGTAGTTGCATTGTCATTTCAGGGGGAACTATCCCCCTCAGTTTATCACTTGGGGAAGCGTCCCCCATCCCACCCCTCTCCCGCCGCCCATTGTTAGGTTATTTATTATTTCACTAAAAAACGTTTTTACAAATGACCAGGGAACAGTTCCTATGACAATGGTTGTTTACACTGTTTTAATTGTGTGACAATCTTATGTCATTTGTGTGGTAGTAGCCTACTATGTTCACCTGTGTGGTAAGACTGTTCATTTTGTGGACTGTGTATTTTTCTTGTGGTAAACTGTTCACTATACTGTAGTTTTGTGTGGCAATGTGCTCAATATGTGGCAACAGTGTGTTTCAGTACGAGTTAACCAAGACACCGGCAATGGTTAATAAAATTTAATATATTTGTAATAGTATAACTTAAAAGTGAAAGATGCCAAAAGACACACAACTGTTCTTCTGGCTAAGAACAATAAAAATAGTCGAAATTTGTCAATCGATAAATTTTGGCACAAAGCTAGAACCTGCCCCGTGGCCCCCTCCTTGGATCCGCGCCTGATTTGCAAAAAAAATAATAGTTCTCTAATCAAATCAGAAGATATGTATTTGTTAATTACCAAATGTGATTTTTTTTTAAATCAATGCGTTACGGGTATTAAGGCACAATTGTTCGGTTTCAAGCTTGAATTAACTTTCTAATAGAACACTTTATAGAGCCCCGTTCCACAAACCTTACGGTAGCCTAAATCTAGCAATCTAGCACAAAGTAGCGGCCCTACTGTAGATCCAGTGACTCTGTTAAACTTAAAATGGTTAACAAAAATAATGAATTAGGAAATTGATGGCACAAGGCGTGGGTCCAGGGCCCGCCTAGGGCCGGAAAAATTTTCATTTCTATGTGCTTTCTGGTGCACTCGTAGAGGCACATATTGTTGAAAAGACCTTCTCGGCCTCAAAAAATTATCCGCAACCCAGTACGTTCTCGGTCCATACGAAGTGTTCGGCCCTTCGCCGTGACCTTAGTTTGCGGAACGGGGTTTATAGAGGACTCATACACATGTACAGGGGCGGATCCAGCGGAGCTAGAAAGAAGGGCCCCGATGCCAAGTTGGACATGCCCAGGTGTGAGGTTTAAATGATAATGATAACAATAGGCGTGGGTCCAGGGCCCGCCTAGGGCCCGGGAAAATTTGTCTCTATAGATGCTATCTGGTGCACTTTTAGCGCCCCAAAATTGTGCAAAAGATATATCTTTTTGTTTCAAAAGGGAGTTGCCCCCCCCCCCTGGCTCCGCCTTTATGTAGGTTAATAAACAGTTGTTTTTCTTTGTATTGCCAAATTTTTCAAGCTTAGGTGGACCTCAAGCTTGGAGTGGGAGATGGTGGGGAGTTGTGTTCACCTGAACTCGTGGCTAGTCTAAGCCGGTGTTTACCGGACGAATTTTTGCGACAAAATGCCATTAGATGATCAAATGTAAGATTTTAAAAAAAATGTAATAAATCTTCAGAAAACGGTGTTTTTTGGCTATAGAAGCCAGACAAGCCTGGCGACGCTGTGTGTTAGTATTTCTTCAGCTTAGGCGGTCCATCACACGAACCGGGGGGTTCTTCCGAACCCCCTCCCCCAGCGTACGTGTCTGTGGCATGGTATGCTTTTTGAGTGGATTTTGAAAATAAAATCCACCCAAAAACATAAATTGTTGAAGGCACTCTCGGCTCTTCATGTAATAAGCGAACGCTGGATATTCCTGCTGAGGGCGCTTTGACGTTCCGTTTAGCAGACATGTGTATTGGTTTTGTCCCTTCGAAAATATCGTAAAAAGTCATAAAAATGCTGTTAGATGAAGAAAATCAGACTACTTCCAGTGTGATTGGGAGGTTACCTTGTAAGTAGGATTAGAATAGACATTTTAAGTTTATGATACTATTCCAATCCAGGCCTCTGAATCCTACTAAGCTAGGCATGCCTAGGCCTAGGCCCAGTATAATAATAAGTAGGCCTAGCCTAGGCCGATCCGCTAGGCTAGGCTTGGCCTAATCTGGCCCGACCGTGCCTAGGCCTAGGCTGCTGCACTACTCTGCCTACGCCTAGCCACATTTTGGGCAACCGTGGTCTACCCGATTCTGTTAGCCAGGCTATAACAATCACGGATGTTGTTAATATAAGGGCAAGAGGGGTGCACATACCCACTTTATTTACCTGCTCACCACCACTATGCAGAGGTCTCAAGTTGGAAAAACAGAATTCCTGGAGATCTACTCGTGGTCGTCCTACCAATGTTTGTAATGTCTCCCTTCCTGAAATGTGTGTACAAATACCC